>JAVQJL010019109.1:0-51033 GCA_036024295.1 Nannoperca obscura | reverse complement strand
TTTTAAAATGTCACCCCCCGGCCCTCCACCCCCCATTTGTCCGCCACTTTTTTGTTCAAAACCCCCCCCCCCCCCCCCCCCCTCAAAACGACAGCACCCGTCTAAGGCCCTCATTGGTCCATTCTTAATCACTCTCGCTCCATGCTCTTTCACATTTGCTCCTGTGCTTTGGCAGATTTGTTTCACTCTTTCAATAAACTATTTCCTTCGTTCTTCCATCCTTTCTCTCCATTTCTCTTTCTGTCCCTCTTTCTTGTGCTCTGCTCTATTGTGGAATAGAGGGTCCCACTTGTAAACAATTTCCCCACAAGATCAAGCTGGGTCCCGTTCCTTTTCATATTGGGGCTCTGGCCCTTGTCTGCTTCAAGTGGGCGAGCTGGCTAGGACTGAAGTTAATGGCTGGAAATCTCTAACTAACCTCTCCAACAGCTGTCTCCTGAGTCCCCTCTTTCTCGACCCCTCTTTAAACCATGTTTCCCCTTGCTTTTTTTTCTCCCTCGCTCTTTTGCTCTTTCCTTCTCTGCCAAAAAATAGGGGATGAGGGTGCTGGTTGATTGGGGAAAAAAAACTCTAGGAATTTTTCCAGAAATGTGCCTTTTCCTACAACAAGTGGCTCAAGGCCGGAAGAAAACGAAGGAGGTAGAGCAGGAGGGAAAATTAGGCTCTAAAGCTCCTTTTTTCCCTCAATTTCTCCCTCTCTCTCTCCTCCTTTCAGTAAAAAGAAGAATAAGAAAAGACCCTCCATTGGACATGTCTTTCATTTTGAAACACAGGTTCAAAGGCACTGGGAGATTTGGGCCCTTTGTGAGGGTTTGAGGGTAATGATGAGAGGGGAGGAACAACATCCAATTCCAAACAGCTTCCTGGCCTATTCTGCACGGAATCTCTCCAAGCCCTCGGCTGTAGAGCTAAGGCCTAATCCACACAAATCTACACTAGCTGGAGAAAAGCTGTTTCCAGTCTTCAAGTGGGTGAAAGTACTGTTGGAGTGGAGGCTGCTGGCTGACTGCTGAATCCTGGCGGATGCCTGTTTAGCTTTCGAGCAAACACATAAATGGAAGGTCAACAGCTCCTCCGGATTTATAAAATAATGTGTATAATCATTAACACAACAATGAATTATTCAGACAATTAACACAATTTTGTCCGGTTTCTCATGTGAAATGTTTTAGCTCATATTACTGTGTGCAGGGATCAAACAGATTTTCAAATAAAATAAGTCAGAAAAGACTTTTGAAAATGCTTCTCAACAAACAAGTTCGAAAAATGATTTTAAGAAACGACGCCAGAGGTCTTCAAAAATTGTTTGCAGAATGAGAGAGAAATACATTTTACAAAACAAACACTCTGACGATCTAGGTTCAATTCACAGCTTGTATGTACAACGTTTCTATTATGAGAGACTATTATGCTACTTAACATTTAGCAAATTTGAGCTAAATAAATGTTTAAAGTTGTTTACATTGACTAAATGTAACCATTTGCTAAAACATTTCACATGAGAAACAGGACAAAATGTGTCTAACTTGTGCTTTAATTATATATTCAAATTCATAGTATTATGTAATTTAGGAGTGCAATGTTCACATCATTCCACAAAATTAATTCTGTGTTTCAGGGCGTGTGGATTTTGAAAAATGTTATGGGACTATTTGTTTATCGACTGACTGACTGTGTGATGCGAGTGGACTCTGTAGAGCCATCCTTAGACACCCAGATGCCCTAAAGTGACAGGTGACAACCTCCCATCATGCCACATCACGCCCTTCCCGTGCTGGTGACACACTTAATTTGGCCTGGCAAGTAAGCATTTAACCTAATATTACATTAACAGACATTCAAAGCAGGCCAACTGGCAAACACAGACCCAGAATGCACTTAGGTGCTCTCACACACTAACAGAAAAAAACATTTTTCTGTCCTTGAGAAACTGTATGAGTCTGTCACAGATGCATCTTTAAAATATATTTTTTTATATAATGTTATTCTGAAATAGTTGAATAAATTCATTTATTTATTCATACAGGCTCTGACACACACACGCACACACACACTAAAATGCAAATCATGTCTTGCTTCAGTACGGAGAGTACACACAAGAACACATAAGAAAACATATTTGCACGTGCACGTGTTACAGGCTTCAAGCATACTGTAGTATGCAACACCTACATACTATCACACAAATAACAAAAACAGCTTGCTTAGAAATGTATAAATACACACAACACACACACACACACACACACACACACACTGCCCCCTATGTTGTCTTGCTGATGGTGGTCACAGGCCATGAGGACTGATGAGCAAGATCTTGGCCGACATGGCCTGAAAGAAAGGATTTGTTGTCCTCCATCACACCTACCTGTTTTTTCACACTTGGCTTCCTCCACTCTCTTCCTCCCTCTCTCCAGCCCTCCTTCCATCTTCCTTTCTCCTCTGAGCAGATATTTCAGTGCTGCAGGACCCTTAAGGCCCCCTCGCACCCTCCCTCTTACTCCATCCGGTCACCAAACACGGGCACCCGCTCACAATGCCACCCTCTTCCCACCTGCAAAACACAAACAAGACCTCCCTCCTTCATCTGTCCTCAAAGAGCCCTACCGCTCCTACCCCCCCCCCCGCACTGTCAGTGCTGTACAGCTTTTCACTTACAATTAGCTGTGGCAGGCTTCGCACTCATCAACTGTCGTGAGTTTAGCACCCAGTCATGAGGGGCCTTGACAGATCAAACTAAGGCACCCTGACACCACTGGTGTGAAAGAAGATTCTAATTCTGGATAATTAGCTGACGAGAGCATGTAAGAGGGGAGGGCGAGGGGGGGCAGTGGGGAGGGACGGAGGGGGAGCTGAGGCAAAGTGGCAGTGCGTCGTAAGCACTTTCTGTCAACTTACTGTTGATCTCTATTCTCTCTCGCTGTCTCTCTCTCTCTCGTCCATCCATCCTTTTCCTTCTCTCTTTCACCTGACCTCATTTACACTTCTCTCTCCAATGACCAGCGATGAAACCCTTATTCCATGTGATGCCAAAACCTCATCATAAATTGGTTCTAGATAATCCTAAATAATCTAACGTTAATCCACTTCATTCACCCATGTTTCAGCACACACACTAAGCATTGAGTTGTACCTTAACGATTGCTCTGCTCTAATGTTTAGATGATTTTATTTATTTTATAGGCATATATCAAATAGAAGATAAAATAGATTAGGTCAGATAAAAAATTTGCCACTGAGAAAATTTACAAAATTACTTGGAAATCAAATCCAGATTCTAGGATCCCTATTAGAAATTCTAAATTGGGTATTTGAAGTGCTTGAAAACCCAGACCCAATCAGAAAATAATGATTAAAGAAGGCAGAGTGTTATCCAAATGACAATATACTGAACAATCTGAAGTTTATTTATCTGGAAAATACTGAGAATAGCAAACCTTGCAACGACAAAAGAATAAGTATCAAATGAAGTGGCATTCTGTTGTACAACATTTAATGCACATCACATGTTATGTGTTTGTGTAAAACATCTAACCAACAGCTGCATCAGCAATCATAAGTAGATCAACCATAAATTTGCATCTTATTGGATCTGCTAACTGATATTCAAATGCAGCTGACATAGACTCTTGTTTGAAATTGTACTACTATCACCTATATCTGTGTGCATACCAACACTGTCTCCGTCACTGTCATTGCCGCCCAGATTACATTTTTTCAACATAATGAGCGTTTTTAATGAAAATAAAATGTTCACATGTATTTGATTTTTTTTTTCCTACAGTATCCGGTCATAACAACTGAAGCAGGTGTCAAATCCTGCGCTTTGTGCACCCATCATCCATCAGCTTCTGTGCAGGATGTACCACTTCCTGGACTCGCTGCCTATGAACATAACTCAGGCAGCAAATGTGTTTCTTTCAAAATGTATTCAAAAACAATTAAGTATATGAATGGGATGTCTAGGACACAGGGTTGGTGTGTATATATGTGAACTAGCACAGCGTGACATTGGATACTGCAGTACATCCTACAATGTTTATCAAAATATAAATGCCCCAGTAATGAATGACCTTATTATTTGCTTGTGGCATATTGTCACTTGGCAATGATGTTTGGATGTCCCAGTTCTGGTGGTAGTCTATAGTGGCCATTGTAAATACATTGAGCAAATGGCATAGATGATGCTGATTATGTTGATGCTTCACTTTTGTGTGGGCCATGAAGGCCAGCAACACAAACTGCCACAACAGGCTTGTCAGAGGGTTAGATATGTGTGTCTGCTGTATGGAATATATGTCTGTATGACAGTTGAACTAGATAATTATACATGACAGAACAATGCAGTGAATGAGAAAGGCCAGATGCGAGTGAACAGGCACACAGGTATGATGACATATGACACAAATAAAACACAAACACCCATGTGAACACAGACATAAGTATACGTGGTTACAAATTGTACAGGTAAAGATGCAAAAAAAAAAAGCACTGGCTAGTTGTATACATATCCTTCGTCAATGCCACATAGATACACACACACACAAGCACGTGACCACACATGTATGTTCAAAAATGCAGATGCACAAAAGATCACATACGTGCGCGCGCACACACACACACACACACACACACACACACACACATACACACACAGTGCCAGAGAGCCTAACTATCTTGGAGGGAGTCTTGACGTAATGTGGGCCTAATGCAGAGTGACATTTGTGATGTCAGATTCTTTTGCACCACCGGGTGGGTAGTTAATGGCCATTAGTGGCTGTACAGAGGCTCTGATTGGTGTAGGAGGACAGTGTGACCCTGTGTGTGTGTGTGTGTGTGTGTGTGTGTGTGTGTGTGTGTATGTATGCATGTCACACCTCCACGTAATGGGTAGTTGAAACAGTGACCCAACCAAACCAGACATGCACCATATCAGACATCAGTGCATTTATGGCGAATTTTCCTAAATCTTTTCTACACTTGTAAACCCACCTCACATGACAGTACTTATGCCTGACCATATTCTCAAACATCCACTCACTCCAGCTCTCCGGCCATATCAACACATTTACTGAGTTAACCATCCATGAATGTCTACATATCAGACCGTGACCCAACAGTTAAGCCCGGCGCCGGGGCCCCTGTGTGCCGCACGCGGAGTAGGTCCATCCAACCGTGGCCAAGGTGGGCCCCAGCCACTGGCTTGAGCCAGACACAATGGGCAGGACCGATAGTTTTGAAATGATATCTATTACTGTTAGTGACAGCAGTCCCAGACAGCGTGCTTTGATGCTCCTACAGACTGACAAGCCAAGCAGAGTGACGCTGATGGCTGTGGGCACAAATCAGAATCGCTTTACTGCATCGCCGCTATGCTCTCCCTAACCCCAGCCCCAAACCTCTGCCCTGCTCCGCTCTGCTATCCCCCCAAACTGAGGGTGAGAAGTCTAGCATAGGTAGGGAGGCAAGAAGAAGAGTGCGATGAACAGGGAGATGTTTAGTATTAGTTTTAAGTGAGAAAGAGGAGTGAAAATAGGAAGAAGAAACAAGAGGAAAGAGGCAAAGACTATGCATTGTGAATTATCATTACACTCTGAACTTCACCACATTCTGCCTCCGTCAGCATCTATCTTAACATCAATATCACTGTCTCTTCTTTCACCTAAAATACACTCCCCTTCTTCACTCGACACTCCCCTAACACGTCCCTCTTTTTTATCCTTTTCCCTGTAAAATATTTTCTTTCTTTTTTGTTTAACTTTTTAAGCTTTAGCTGCAGCTATTTTTAGACAGAATGAGTGGACAAAGATAGTGATTAAGGAGGGATGAGGAATGAATTAAAAAGCAAGAGTAAAGCGAAAAAAGAAAAAAGACCAGGGATTGTCAAGATGTTGACCGACCTTCTTAATACCTCCAGAATGAGCCATGCTACTGGAATGGATTCCCCAGTGGGGAGAAGAAATGAGTTAATCTGGGATGTGTTGACATTTCTTTGGCTTGAAGCACTTCCATTTCCACCTATAATTGAAAACATCTTACTGTGTTACAAATTAAGGCTGATCTCCTCTAACACATAGTCATAACTTTACACATTCATCCAGCAATCCATTTTTCAAGTTTGAAATAATTAGACAAAAAGTATCCTATATACTCGTACTCATAGAGGCGTGCAAATGTGTTTTTTATGGTGTCTTTCTTCTGTATTTCGTTTCTGCCAAGTCCATATCTAGCTTTACCAACACACAAATATCATGTCTGTCATGTATCACGCACAGCAGTTTGCCAGCTGGCACTGTAAGAAATCTCATCAGTTAAGTGATGCTGTGGTCCCAAGATCTGAGGACCGATCTGAGGTAACATAATAAGCACAAGCAAGCACGCCACCAAAAACTTAAATGCGTGACTGTGACTTAAAGTGTACAAACACACACACACACTGGCACACACTGCCGGAGTCAGACACCACTGTGGCCTCGCCGCTTGCATTCCCTCGCCACCGTAGTGTCTGACTGTGCGTGTGTGTATGTGTGTGTCAAGCACACTTCCCAGCATCTGAGCACCAGCATGTAGCTCCTCAGAGGGAGAAGGGAGAGGTAGTGGTGCCTGCTCAGCCGAAAGGCCTCTGGCCACCATGCCAGCACGATCTCTTCAGCACGTCGGAACCCCCGTCGCTCGCTGCATCCCCCTTTCCCTCTCTGCCTCTCGCCTCTCCCCCAACCCGCGTTTATTTCTGTCAGCTTCCATATTCTTGTCTTCACAGCGTATTTGCCTGTACTCACAAGACATTTCTAGTCCGTGCAGACGAGGCGCTGCCGCCGACTGTGGGGACCCCTGGTAAGATGGTAAATAGGCACACCAGCTTCTGCAGGCAGGCTCCCCAGTTGTACTCAGGGCCTGGGGACACGTTGGAGTCAGACCTTCCCCTTATCCTTATTCTCTACAGGGACGATCAGTAGGCCTGTTAAGGCCCTGGTGTGACACCGCCTGTCCCATACGATACACCAAAACAGGCACCCAGCGGTCCCCCTACGGTCGTACGGCCTCCATATGCACACATCACTACAATGAGGGTCCTTTAGTGAAGGGCCCAGCTTTCCTGATATCAGGGATATTATCTGGAAAGATTGTTGCCAGTGGACAGCAACAAAAGGTCAGAGGAGCATTCGCATTTCATGACCATGATAAACACAATAGCGTACAGTAAGAGTAGCATTTGTTGGTTGAAAGCTACATTGTCATATTGTAACACAAACACAGAAGTGTATTAAAAGTAAATATGTGGATAAACATTTGAGGGTTTCTGTCAGGAGTGTTCCATATGTTAAACAAAGTGATGAAGTGGAAAACATACATTCAATAACCTCTGGACATTGTAGTCAATGTAGATTGAGTTTCCTCTTAACAAAATTAAAAACATTCCATACACTATGGGACATAATTATAATAGCATCCTTAGTAAGTATGAAGTATATCGAAATACTCAAGTAAAGCACAAGTACGTCAAAATTGTACAGTACTTGAGAAAATAGTTACTCTCCGCAGCCTCAGCTTGCGGTTGTTACGACCTATCAAGGCTGCTGTTAATTAAGGGAGACCCGAGGTCAATCCTACATTGAATCACTGAGGTCAAGGCACTGAGCCTAATGAACATATGAACCATATGGGAGTGAAAAGGAGGAAATAGTGAAGAGGGGTGGGAGAAAGGAAAGTGATAAAAGAATAGTGGTGGCCAATGTAAGCAGGTTGGATTGCATGAAAAAAAGAATGGAGAACAAAATCAATAAAAATGTTGTGAAATCAACATGACCAAAAAAGCCACCATCAACTCACAAATCTAAATCTTTTCCATCTCATCTTGTCAGCACAGTGGGTTGTTCAACCAACTTAACTTCCTGATGGCCGTGCTGGAGCCAGCAGGTCCATCCCTCTGCTCTTTTAATGAGATGAGCAGGAGGGAGGGCTTCTGGAATTGATAGCTGACATTCTTGTAAGTTACCTCCTGCTCCTGCCTCTGTACACCAGTTAGGGGAGGTAAAAGCCTTATATAATGACCAACCCCAGTGTACTGATTTACAGTGCTGACCCTCACATCGCCCTTACGGCAGAGACAACAGTCTCTATTCAGGGCAATGAAGGAACAAAGAAACATCACTATCCCTCATTTGGCTTAATGTACTGTAGCAGCCATTTCTGTGAGATGGCTGATGGATAAGAAGAGATGCACACATCAAGAACTGTTACTGAGACAGGCCATTTGTGTTCAATTAACACAGTTCTACACCAATTATAGCAAATTAAGTTAGTAAAAGAAAGAAGACAAAGCATTATATATGGAACAAATAAACTGCAATTATGTATTTAAAGGTGCGTGTGAACCAGCTAAATATGTGAATACTTGTGTTTACAACCCCTTGTCTGAAACACAAAGAAATGCATAAATGAATCTGATAAAATCAATGAAAAAAGTCTGACAAAAACAGATGGAATAAAAAAAAGGTCTGTTAAAGAATCAATAAAGGTTGATGGAAATAAACTATGGCAACTAGGCGTGAAGGTGCTGTCCGTGAACATCCGTAGTTTGTGTCTTGCTGGAGAGCTTTGTTGCATAACATTCCCTTGCTCTCTTTCCTGTCATATACTGTAATCTATTAACAGTCCACTATTTTATACAGGCATAAAAAGCCTAAAAGAAGCTATAGCATTATGGGACCTACTTTGGCTTCTTCTATCTATCTCAGAAACTCCATTCAATTGAGCATATAGGAAGCGTGCAACAAAAACAGCACATAGTAGGCCTGGACACCAGCCACCAATCCAGAACATATGCATGCATGTAAATCTGAATTCCTATTAGTTTTGAAATTTGACATTTTAAAATCTAATTTAAGAACGAGCGCAGGTATACGGCGTAGAATGAAAGAGAGGGATAACTTCTCTGTATTCAGCTATGTACAGGGAGTCCACTAGCAGAGCCACTGCAGGGTTTAAGATTAGTTACATGAAACAGTAAATTAAATTTGAATCAAACACAAATGTTGAAAAAGGGGAAACAAGATAAAAAGAATGAAAGGCACTAGAGAAACACAATGGTGTCAAAGTAAAACGTATATGTTGTTTAAGGCCTCACTTTAAATGTATTGGTCCTGTTCAGGCAGGACAGAGGGACTCAGGTGACAACTCACGTCCTTCGTCCGAATGTGGACCTCTATATCCTTCCCACAGCCAGTGTTTTCTGGCAGGTCATAAAAGATAATTGTGTTGCCTGGGCTTTTTAAGACTTAGCCAACGAGTGCTCCAGGGTGGTCAAGGGGACTTAGTGTGTGTTTACCATGACACGGAGACAGTGAGACTGTACCTAGCCACCCACTAGACAGCAGATAAGACATCAATCCACCCCACCTCTCCAATTTAGGGAAGACGGGAAGGAGGGGCTGTTTGGGGAATGAGTGGCGCTTGCTCCATCCACCATGCAGTGGTTTGGGGCTGCACGCACCATAACTCTCCACTGAACGTGAGCGTGCATTTGTGTGTGTGTGTGTCTATGCGTGCATTTGTGTATATATTTGTGTGTGCATGTGTTTCGGTGTGTGTGGGCCACGGCAGGCCCAGACCCAGCAATCTACAGGGAGTCGTTGCCCTATAGCCCCAGCCCTGCTGTAACTTCATTAGGTGTGTGTGGAGGTAATGGCACCGTGGTCCAGGAGCTCGTAACATGGAGCCAGAGGCCCGTCGGCTGCCCGCCAGCCAAGCCCACACAGATACTGCGCTGGTATGCCTCTATATAAGCTCCAGTTATATGGGCAAAATTAGCATTCAGTGAGGAGCCACCTAACTTAATATGATACTGTGCTTATAACTTGAAGAGAGTGGAATGTTTTGAACAACGTGTTGATTAAATAAGTAGATTAATTCTCACTAGACGTCTGTAATTTTGCTAGGCAATGTGAAAAGAAAATTAGGACAAATGTACACAGAAGAAAGTAATTGATTCTTAACTCCAAGAGGATCCATACATTTCACACGACTGATGTAATAAAACTGGTCCAAACTCAGTCCAAATTCTGCTGACAGCCAGATTGTGGTTACTGCTTTGTTGGAGTCAATGAGAGAATGAGCAAAAATGTGCTGCTTCTTCAAAAATAATATATTAAACTCCAGGATAAAGCAACATAATCTTAAAGTGTTGCACCCCAAGGTGTAACAATCGATTCCAAGTGGAAAGGATTAAATTGCATTATGTCATTGTCTGTAGCCTATTGTTTTGTTAGTTGTCACTCACCCTTGGCAGTCAGCCAGCTGAACACAAAGTCAGAGGAGAAGAAAGTGTTTCTATACACCAGAGATGTATTTATACAAGTCGTAGGCACAGATACACCGTAGATAATACATAATAGATTATACATAGATATGAAGATGTTGGTATTCCCTTTATTTTAACCCCTCTCCATTTAGCATTCATATACAGCTTATAAACATTTAATACAACAGACAATATGGTTATATAAGTATAAGTATAGTGCTTATACATGAGAAATGGGAGGTGTAAATACAATGTTACACAAATATTTTGTTTTTTAAATGTCTGCCTCTTTTTACATTCTCTGATTTGAACTGTTCACAGATTTTTTTCTGATATTTCTTATTCAATGCAATGAGAAAAAAAATCAAAATCCAAACTTGATTTGGAAAAACTTAAATTATAACTGAACTGCCCCTTTGCTACTAATGAAAGAGAACATTTAGTGTAGATTGACGACTGACGGGGCTCATACACCATGAACTACTTGTCATTTCTGGTTTCTTCCGTGGACTAAAAGGTACAGCTCATTTGAATAATCAGCATGGTCATTCATACACACACACACACACAGAGAGATTGAGTTGCACCTCCCATTTCTGAAGGAGGCCTCTGTTTATTTATTTGCTATATGTCTGAACTTGCCCGTCTTGATGTTGTTGTGTTGTAAGTGAGTCAGAAAGGGGCCCTTTATTAAATCACTGGGCTCTCCTACTGGAGTGAGACTATCCCACAGATCTATGGTAATACACAGCCTGGGGTGGAGGACAATTCCATTAGTGGAGGACAGGGGCTGGGACTGATAGCACAACAGATAGGGCCCCCTCCTTACTACAGTACCTCTTGGCTGACTGGCTGTCCGCCTGTTTAGCCTGAAGTTTTATAGAGCTAATCACCACTGTTTGCACAAGTCAGAATAAATGTGCCCCCTGCACTGGAGTGGTAGACATACAGCAAAGTATTGTCATCATGATCCAAGTACCTGGCTTTTGAAGATTTGTATCAGAGTGAACGCAGCAGGAGAGCTAATTAAAGGGAAATCTGAGTTTCATACAACGTGGGTCTTATTTTCATAGTCACAGAGCATTGAAATGATTACTTAGGGCACTCCGATAACCTAATAGTAAAGTTGCATAGCACATAACCGCAGTCCACAGTTCGACACCCGGCCGAGGGACCTGCATGTTATACTCCTCTTTCTGCCCACGTTTCCGGTCTCTGACCGCTGATTAAAGGCAAAAAGCTAAAAACATAATCTAAAAGAAAAATGATTACCCAAACCATCTGTTGTTAACATTCCTCACAGTTTGGACTGAACCTCTAGTTCAACTTAGACCTATGGTACTTAACATAACATATGTGCACACAGTTCTTCTGTGAAAGGAGGGATTAATAATTCTATTTTTGGTGTCCTCATTTTTGGTTTAAGTGGTTTAGATAAGCTGGCTAAAGTGTTGGCTTGTTTATGACCTGTCTGATCATTTGACCACACATCTCGCCCAGTTGGACACGTTGACACGTTGTCAGATCTCAGCAATCAAATTTGAAAAAAAAATACAATGGGAATGAGGTATGAAAATAAAACTCAAATTGAAATAAGAATTTTCATTTGAGTTTATTCATTAACATTAAAGCTTACAGTGTCTACTGTATATTCTGTTTGGAGCCACTCCCAGCACACAGCTAGATTTGGTTTACATTTTTGAGTTGACCTTTACAAAGTTAGGCCAAATGACTGAGCAAGAACAGGCCCGGCTTTGGTAAAGCCTGTGATGAAAGCCCACCACTCTTGTTTTTATTGTCCACTCTCCACCAGGCGGAGTGTTGTGGGAACTCTAGAGAGTTGTGGCTGCTGTTTGATCACACCATGGGAGTCTGACCTGTCAGTAAGTGGTGGCAAACATGGCCCACACACAGAGCAGTGAGCGCCTATGCATGTATATGTGTGTATGTGTTTCCCACACACAGCGCCACATACCTCACCAAAGGAGGCAGGTCACAACGTGTCAGAGTGTTGAGGATCCATAATGGCCATTTAGCCTTCAACAGCTAATATCAGCATTGCTGATTTACAAGGAATTGGGCTGTTCGGTCGCTGGACTCAGGAGCTGCTTTCACCAAACATGTTTGACACCAACTGGTATGAACCTACAGCTGAAAAGATAAGAATGCATGCATATAATACAAATAATAACAATAATAATAATAAAATGAGATATTAAATAAACTGGTATTATACATAAGTTCTTCCCAGTACTGAACTTCATACCAGCATGTACCATACATCCCTCTATGGTAACCAGCTGTTTCCAGCCAGGCAGAGTGACAAGGGACCGGAGGGAGCCATCGAAACTCCGGGGACTATGACAGAAGCGTGGTGACATGTGACGACGATGCCCTCCCTCGTACATGTGTCGCCGCACTGCACAGGACAGCACCCTCAGCAACAAGACAAGACGGGGATCACGCACCATGCTAGGCTAATAGCCACGATATGCTCTGCTGAAGTCAACTCCAATAGAGGGCTGGCGCTGTGATCACTGCTGATAGGGGAACAATGTGACTCGTAGATGTCGGATTGCATATATGGAAATGGAAACTTCACATGTCCCCTGAATAGTTTCTGTATACAGCAATGACAACTTGGAAAATCTTTTTTAAAAACTCCAGAGATGGATAAATAAGGATATGTAATTGTTTGAGATTGACGATCTGCAGTATTTGACCTCAGATTCACCTTTAACACAAAGTGTTGGGAAGTATCACACTGGTGCTAATGGACACTGTTTGTGTTTGGTGTTTGTTAGATCTATTTGTTGCAGATGCATGGTGTAAACAACATGTGCATGAAGGTTTGACTAGACACACACGTACAAAAATTCAATTTTGGTTCTTAAAGCTTAGGCTCTTTACACGCAAACATACATACACTCTACTTGCCCCTGTGACCAACTGGAGACCAGAGAGACATTGACATGACCCAGATAATAGGCCTAAAGTCTTGCCTCCACAATTTGATCAATTTGCAGTTTCCTCACAATCGCAGCCACTGTGCTGTCCCCCGAAGCTACCGTGTAGCCCCCCACATCCAGCCATGCAGACGCATCACTGCTCGCAACAGCAAGATGCTCTGCCTTTCACCCCTTTTCCCCCCAAATCACAGCTAAGCCTGCCTGATGCCTGCTGCCGGGACACAAACGTGCTCTTGCTCCTGTCATCTCTAAGCAAGCACAGGCAGGAGGGAAAAAGGCTGACAGTTTGTCTTGTACCATATGCCACGTGGCAGCAAAGCCTAACTGATATGGCCAGAGTTTGGGTCACAGCCAAGGGCTCTTTTTTTTAAAATCTATTTTATTCTCTTCTTCCTTGCATGTGGCTGTGTCTTGGGCGGAAATGTGAAACAAAATCACTGTCTGGCCCCTCACCAGGCTGGATTTACTGTCTGGCCCCAGCCAGAGCAGGGAGCTGCTTTGATCGTTATTTGTGCAATATTTCAGACAGTAGTCACGATAGGTCTGTGGAAACCACTGATAGCTGAAATAGCCTCTCCCCAGCTCATATGAGACTTGCTGTGCTGTGGAGTCTCCAAGAACTCTTTTTCAAAGAAAAAAAAAAGACATGTGAGGAGGTAACTATCCCCTCCGTCTCTTTGCCTCCAGACATGTTAGTCTTCAGTAAAGCCTCTCAGTCTTGGATTCATCCGTGGGGTCTTTCCATACACAGTGCAGGACAGGAATTTCAAGCAAGGTTGTCAATAGCATTTACTTGTGTGACAGGTTTAGTGAGAACAAATTTGTTGTTGGTGATGTTTTTAACCCTTGAGGAGTTACATTGCCTTGATAATTTATCCTAGTGTAGAAAGACAGAGACCCTCAGGCCAACAACACATTTTAGAAAACGTTGTGTAAAAGCACAAGTTTATTTTTTTAGCTGCCAGGGGTATGGGGAATACATGCGTGAGTGTGCTGCTGCATCTCCTGAAATCTCCTGAGAAATTACCAAATTGGATATGATATCTTGCTATGTGCTCAGGAAAAAGAGACAGAAACATGTTTTCTCACTGTGACAGGACTACATGGAAGAGGCATGACTGTAAACAGGTGAAGTGATCAATGGCACATCATCATCTTCAGCACTGACGGCCCGGGGTTTTTTTTCACTGTGAGAACATGTGTTTAAACATACTGTAACTGTTGGCTAACATTTTCATATTTGGAAAATGTGAAATTGTTTGTCTAGTTCGTGCTTTTGCCATAATCTGATTTGTGGTAGAAACGTGGTTTTTCACAGGTTTTTTATTTATTTGTTATTTATTATAACAATGCAACAACAACAGGTAACAGGTTAAGTAAGGGTCTAGCTTTTGCTGGAGCTTTCAACTGCATTGACTTAATCATTATCATCACGTTTAGCACTATTTTCTTCACTCTAGAAAATTCTCTGTTGTATAACAGAAATAGCAGCTTTACACAAATAAATGTACTGGTATATGTCTTGGCAACACTGGTGTGAGAGTTATACAAACTATTACTTGAATAAACTCCATTCATTCAGTACAGGCTAGAGAACATCAGACTTCATAGTGATTTCTATCATAATATAATATATAACCATTCAAAGCAAACCTACACTTGGAAAACTTCATATTCTTCAAGTGTCAAATATTGAACTCGTAGATACCGTAGATAGATAGAGAAGTGTGCTTCAGTGTAATGCTGCTGGCAGTCAACACCTCCCTGATGTGTCAGCAGCTAAACCCAGGAACTGGAACAAAGTGGTCACCTTTTTCGCTCCGATGGTTCTCTTCCCGCCTTCGCCGAGGCCTGGCGCAAGAAGGTAGGAGGAAGCCAGAAGTTGATGAAAGAAATGACAGGTGAGTGACAGATGCCTTGAGGAACAAGAGGTGGGAGGGATGGGGGAGGCTAGAAGGTAAGGTGAAGCGTAGCGCCACAGGTAAAGAGATGCCAGTGTGGAAGATTGACGCACCTTGATGGCACTGGCAGGCAGATGTGACACAGGTGAGGGGCAGAGTCGGGGGACCTTCCAGGCTCCTCACAGCTGTTTCCATTGCTCCTGTGAGACAGATGCACAGAGAGGCAGCCTTAAACGGGAGACAACGCAATCATGTGTGTTCATTTGCACAAACGTGCTCACACTCACACAATTTATATAACGCCAAAACAACACACAGTGAAAGAACAAGCCTAATTCTAGCTTTCCTGATTGCTCTCCAATAACATAATTATTAATTTCTTAATACACTATATTATCAAAAATATCTCCCTAGATTCATACTTTCAACCAAAGTTATTGGCGTTGGTTGAAAGTATGAATCCCCTCCCCCTTACTGCCACAACTCTATAACAGGTGCTTGATGTAACTATTGACCATTTCACTCTCTCCTCCCCTCTTAAATCTCTATTCTCTCCTCCTTCTACAACCTTTTTAATTACATGTTATGTTCATTTAACTCCAGATAACCCTAACATTAGCAGTAGAGTTCAGTCATCTTGCTTCTTCTGGTAACCAATGTGAAGCCAACATTATGTTGTGTGGAACATAAGTGTTTCCTTTGGCTCCACAACATCTTGTCTTTACTTTTGTTGACCAGTGAAAAGATAGGTGACATAAAAAATGCTACAATTCCTGTGTCATGCCACAAAAGCTGTTAAAGTAAAATTACTATTTGTTACTGAAGAATATTATAAATGACATTAGTTCCTTTATAGCAGAATAATACACAAATCAGGTAGACTGTACAATAGCATTACTGGAGAATGAGACAGAGAGAGATAGCAACAGAAAATAAAGAGAATGCAGAGGTAAGGCTGTTAAATGGTGTTAAAGCACTAGTTTGACATTTTGGGATATACATTTATTCACTTTCTAGGTGAGAGTTAGATGAGAAGATTGATGCCACTATCTATGAAGTCACTGTCACTAAATACAAAGCCACAGTAAACAGCCTGGAAGACTGAAAAGAGGGGGAAATAGCTAACCTAGCTCTGTCTGAAGTTACAACAAAATCCACAGTGACTTCCTGGAGTCTGTGGCAACATGCAGTGATAAGACTCCAGTAAAGTCACTGTGCCTGACCAAGAAATATTAGCTGTAGTGCAATATTTAGAGAACAGATATGGGTGTGGTGTTGTTCCTAAAATATCAACCTATTCCTTCAAGACCTGTGAAGCCTAAACAAGTACGACGTATTGAACATTACAGAGAACCACTTCACTTTGATGCACAGTGTAATGCTATTTTCAGTTTTTAATTTTTGCACTTGCTTACCATTTATTTACCCAAGTATTTGAATGAAAATGGTTAATTGCGTGACTGTACTTCAACTTAAATGCAACACTGTTAAATCAGTGATCATTGATTTAATAATTTAACATCTAAAGTGAAAATAGACAATTCACTGAATGAACCTGAATCAACAATAGATGCCATCTGAACAGCATCTAAAAACAATAATGTTTTTCTCTATGCAGATGAAATATAAATTAATCAGAAGTATGATCTTTTATTCAGGGAGGCTTCAGTAGCAAGCGAGGCATCCCATCTGTCTCTCATCTTTCTAGTCAGACATGTCATGTGGGACTGAAGTGAAAGAGAAAGAGAGCCTCTCTGATTGCTTGCCACCCAGCTCTTTGCTGCTGCTCAGTGTCACTGCCACTCACCCGCCATTCTGATGTGTCCGTTCCTCTCCACCTCCATTAACGTCACTCTTGGTCGACACGCTCGCAAATGGAAAGGCGTACAGGCCTCCAAAATAGGGAAAAGGGAAACGCTTCATTTATGTTTTAGGTGTACATGGACACTTGAAAGGCAGAACAAGAGTGAAATATTTTTTTATTTCCTTAAGTAGGCTTGCATTAACGAAAATGTCTCTGAATTTCAGCTTTGAAATGTTATTTCCGTACCCTGAGGAGCTGGTCTACAGCTAGAATCCTCCAGTTGTTATCCTGGAAGGCTAGTTCAGGCTCGTGAATGGAGATGTGTAATGAGGTGCATAAGGGGTCAGCATTCTAAAGGGGCTACCAATTGGATCATGACCCATGAGGGACAGATATGGGCAAGGGATTTAGCCTCAAAGGTCACACTGGGGTCAAGGAGTGTCTTGCATTCCAGACTCCTAATCCTTTCTCTGCAGTCTGGAACGGCGGCCTTCGTTGCTCCACACATGCATGACCACACACACATAAATGTACACCTCTTACATACTCTGTGCTGTGTCTCTGTGCCCCTCGCGCCAGCGACCACAGGTTGTGGTGAGAGATTGGATAAAGAGACTTAAAATAAATGCATGCCTCCTGGCCCCAAGTACTCCTCCTACACTATGCCTTACAAAGAGGGAGCGTGGACTTAGGGTTCCCTCTCCACTCAATTCCCTGACCTTCCACTTATCCACCCACCTCCTACCGGGCCATCGAGTTTCACCCATGCTGAGACACCGGAGTGCCAGGGATGTGGGTAATTTGTCAGGGCAACCCAACCCCCACTTTTAATGCTTGTGTGTGTGTCATCATGCAAGCATGTGTATGCACCAGGGGCTTTCTTCGGGAATCTCTCAGACTTTGTCGCCAGTCCAGGCGGTCCCAGACTAGTCACTGCCAGTGCGCATGCTAGCAGCGGTGCATTGGAAGCTGGGGCATCCTGGTCATGGCGATCTGAGCCATCCATCAGCCCGATGCGACGTGCGTGCCACCCAACACCGAGCAGAATTCGTGGCCCCCTCCCCTAAACACTTATACATTTCATGCATAGACGCAGTATACAATGGAGACTGTACACCCCAGATGATTTTGGAAGCTGAACCTGTTGGCATTTACTCTGCAAATCCCACCACAGACTCAAAACACACAAACACAGTGACAACATTTCTCCATCTGGGGCTTGGACTGCACGTAACACAGCAGTTTGTGTGTAGCAAGGCACATCAGGCATCAGCCTCCTACTGTTTGTGTTGGAGTGGCCCTCCTGCTGGTCCACCAATTGTACCCCCCCTCACTTCCTATCCCACTACACTATACCAAACAGAGCCAAATAAAACAGACTAACATAATGTAGCAGCATGTCAGTGGAGGGCCCTGGAGCAAGGCTGAAACATGAACCGCTCTGTACCAGCCATTAGGACAAGAGTAAATGCAGCTACGATTTCTTCCTAGCCATCCAGCCCTTATGTTGTCCAGTGCAGAGCCTGTGTGTGTGTGTGCCAGCAACAGATTGAGTGATGTATCCTGTCTGGCTGTGGTGTGCTCAGTGGGCCAGAGAGAAGTCCCAGCAGGGGACTACTTCTCCCTTGGCCCCCGGGCCACTGCACTTCATCAATCTCTCCACTGGGAAAGGCCTGCCATTGGATCGCAGGAGTTTCACAAACACAAACACCATCCACGAGTATGGTGGACCATTCAGGACATTTAGCCAAACATAAATAAGATTGTTTTTGTCTTTCATTCACGCATATTTTTTTCATTCAGGTCATTCTGAGCAACATCCATCAAGATGTCATCTATTATGCATTTATTCATTGGTTACCTCAGAGTATTACAACTAATTACTAACTAATGTTTTCATTGTCTTTTTTAAATTTTATTTTATTGAATTTTTAACAGTGTGTTTGTTTTGTTTAATGCTTTTATTTAATTAAACACACTTCAAGCAGGTTTGTATTGAAATGCCCTGATTTGTACAAATTAGTAAACAATTTGTTGAACACAAATCTTCCTTAAGGCAAGAGAGCTGGTAATCTCATCATGAATGACAGCTGACAAGCTACAAGGTACATGTTCAGATTTAGGATGGGAAAATCCTCCTTAGATTTAAACAAAAGAACATGAAGGAGATCATTTGTTTTCACATTAAATTTTTTTCATAGACTGATGTGGTGTTTATTTTGTCTCAGTCTGTCAGAAGGCCCATGTTATGTGAAAGGGTGTGGCGGCAGGGAATTCCAGCACTGGATCCCATAATTGGCTGGAATGACATTGATGAGGTGAGAGCTGATAGTTGCTATGTTCAGGCCTAACTCTTCCCATGGTAAGATACACTTTCATCTACGGCACCGACAAAATCCCTGTCTTGATTTTAGTGGCTATGTCCCACATGATGCTAACACAATAAATGAAAAAAGAATTAGGTGGCATATAAACTGTGTCACATCACATCACTGCTGTTGACTTGGAGATAGCACGAGCACACACAACTACATTTAAACACTGGTATAGTTTCTGACCTCAGACGAGGGCCAGGTGTACAGATTCAGCAAAGGTGATAAATAGCTAAACATGTCGAGAATTCCTCCTGCCTCAGTGGGAAGCAGGGATCCCCTCTCACTCGCACACTGAGCCCTCTGCATTCCACACTGATAGATTAAGAAGTCACGTTTTTAGCCTATAGCTGAACATTGCATGATATTGTCATGCACTGAGGAATAGGTGGAAAACAGAAGCAGAATCTGTTCAGACTTTTTTAGTCATTATTCCAGCTAAGCAGCTTTTAGGAGTTGAATCATTGCTTTGTCAAGTTGGGAGGAAGCCCTGGAAGGAAAGAAAGACTGAACGAGCAAAACGGAACAAGAGCCAGAGCGGGTGAGGAGAGTTGGTTTACAGTGCAATCAGCATTAAGGAAATTGGTTTGCACTAGCGCTGCGAGTGGAGAGAGGTGATTGATGCTAAGCTAGGCTAGCAGGAAGGAAGTGGAGAAATTAGCAGCAGGCCAGGGCACTGAGAGCTGTCAACTACTTCCTGGTCAATCTGAGGTGTGAAGTCCAATGTCATATGGAGCCAGATCAGTGAGAGTTACATTTGTAATAGAAAAGGAAAAAAACAACAACAACAACACATGAGAGCGTAAAAAAGAAACTGTCACTGAAGAAAAAAATTGAATTGGAAAACACATCAGAATGTAAAAAATATCAAGTTCACATTTTGTTTTAAATGCCAAATGTAACTGTCAATGTTCTGGCTCAATGCTGTCAGCCCTCATGTGCCTCTTGTGCTAGTGCAGATTTGTACACACACACACACACACACACATACACACACATTTGAAAATACTGTGCATGCATACACACACTGAGCAAGCATTTTGCATTAAGCATGAACTAGGCATTTACAGCATTAGATTACCACGAAACCTAAGTACAACCTGACTCGTCCAATTTGAAACTTGAGTAGAATAGCTTGATTTAGGAGTGAGTTAACACCAAGGAGCTATATCTTAATGTGACAACTGTGTGCACAAGCATGCCGGGAAGTGAAAATACTTTGACATACAAACATAGACATAAATTCATGCACACACACTGCTATGGAACACCAATTCATTAACTATTTTCAATCAGAAAGCACACACACGACCCCTTTCCTGATCTTAGCTCACTTGCCTCTGCACACAAGCCTTCAACAGCACATCAAAACAACACAGTGCAGTCTCCAGGGCACTGTGTCAAAACTTGGCTCCATGCATGCCAAGAGTGCAACCACGTCAAGCCCCTGACAATAGCAGTAGTAGCGAACATGCAGTGTAATTAAGCAAGGCAACAGAGGACAGGCACAGAGGAGGAGGAGGAGACACAAAGATGCCCTTGATACTTGGGTGTCGGTGCTGACAGCATTTCCTCTGACAGCTTCATCTCGTCGGCCACCACAGAAGCCCTTACGTCTCCTGACATGTGCTTTACTCATCCCTGTCTTGCTTCTCCGTTCCCTCTACATGACGGGAAAGAAGGGATGTTAGGAGAGAGAGCTGGAGATGGATGGAGGGATATTATGATGGCCAGTGCTTGTTGGTATCAGCGGTCAAAGAAGCAGTCCATGGACATATTTGTCATTGGCCTACAGTGGGGCTGAGAAAGGACATTTATGAGTGTTATGAAATGTTTAAGAATAGTACAACACAGTTAGTTAACTAGTTACCTATATCATATTACAACATCATGTAATAATTGAGGTTGAAGCTGATATTTCAGAAGCAGATCTCAAAACTAAAAACATGGGAAAATGAGAATATCTCATTTTATCTCATATCTTATCTTCTTAGTAAGAGTAAGTTTACCCAAATTACATATAAAGATATAACATTTATCTTTTAAAGAAAGAGCACAGAGACAAATACAGAGAGACTAGCAAACCAAAAGAGATGGCCATTTTACAGAGGCCCATCTTTTACAAAGCACTCCATTCCTCTCAGGCAGGATTGAGTTAACGTCCCTTCCCTCCCCTCTCATCCCTCCCCTGCCCCTCCCGTTTCACAGTGACTTGCTGGCTTGATTTATCTGATGGAAGGAATTCTGCACAGGGCTCTGGCTCTGGTGGTATCCCTATACTGTAACCTTTTCCCCCCACCAGATGTTCCTCTCTCAAAACACGGTAATGTTCATCCCCAGATCCCCCCTACAAACATATGAAGTGGTCGCAACATGTTTATGTGGGCCATGGCTGACAGAAGCGACAGGGACAGTGACACAAGTGTTGGGGGTGGGAGAGGACACAAGGAGGGCAAGGAAGAGAGAAGTAGACAGAAAGACAGACAGGCGGAGGTGTCAGACATATGCTCACGCCAGCTGATGACACCAGAATGACCTGGAGTAGTAAGGGGAGATTGGGGGCAGAAAGGGGTTGATAACTCCCACAAATGTTGTAATGGGTGATACTTTGAGTTCAACAGTTTGCTTGGATCTGAGCTGATTTATTGCATCCTACCTTTTTATACCGGATTTTCCTTTTACATGCTTTTTTTTTTTGATTCAGTGAGTCCTCCAACAAGGGGTGAAGATGGCTTTTAACAGAGCCAGTGTAAAACCAGCGTTTATAAAGGGACAGGAGCTTGATATGCTGGGTACTCATGATCATAAATATGTAAATTAGAGGTAAAAAGTATTTTAAAGAAATCCCATTTCAGCAAATCCTAGACAGTGTGTTACAAGACTGCATCCCTTTAGTGAAAAGATCTGCTACCCAAACCTGACAGGTCCCATATTACTGAGAAATCTCTCTCTTTATAAATACGCAATTTCCAACTAGACAGGAACGCCGCCATTGAGTTGCATTAGCTTGGTGAGCTAATTGTTAGCAATGGATAAAATAACACAGATATGGTTTCAAGTCTTGGTTAAGGCTCAGGTTGAATTAAAGTAAATCAGGTCTTTTAAATTTCAGTTCGGGTACGGATTCAGTTCTCAGTTTTTGGCTCGTGCAGAACTGTACTCAGCAGACTTCAAACAGCATTTGTGCGCATGTATGTCTTTATATATCTT
Source organism: Nannoperca obscura (assembly GCA_036024295.1). NCBI lineage: Eukaryota > Metazoa > Chordata > Actinopteri > Centrarchiformes > Percichthyidae > Nannoperca > Nannoperca obscura. The sequence goes on along the minus strand of JAVQJL010019109.1, from coordinate 28,477 downwards.
TGTATATTCTTTATCAGGAAAGCAATACACACACACATCACCAGCAAGAGAGAGATGATGACAATCCTGATGGTGATGATGGGGGGTAAGCTATGTCAAGGCCCTGACAGCTTTGACCGCCTCAGCCAATATTTGTCACTTTCAGCGTGCATGAATTCTTGATTTGATGTGCCTTAATTGATTCATCCCTGCCTGGCAATGTCTGTCTGTACCCCGCCCCCCTTTTTTTCCTCTCTCTCCAGTTATCTACCTTTCTATTTCTTTATCTCTCCATCTATCTAATATCACAGGGAACACTGAGTCTAGGCAGACTAAGATGAATGGATTGGAGGAGGAAGAGCAGCCAGCGATACTGCCCTCTCTGTGACCTCTTCCATGACACAATGAGCCCCAAATGGCAGACATGACGGAGGATCAAGTGCTTCAAAGTAAGCCAGGCAGAGATAAAACCCAACAGGCCCCTTGAATGATGAACAGGTTTTGTAGCAGGAAAAAGCCATCATGTAGCTACCCTGACACCTGGGCTTTGGTGCACAGGGCCAACACATGTCACATCATGTAGCTGGGAGGAAGGGGGAAAAAGAAAATCATCCATGAGCTTAGTTGGATGTTACAATTGAAGCACTAGTGTATATTGTGTAGCTAGTGCCAGTTTTGAGTCTACTGATAGAACAACATTTTAAGATTTAGATTTGTAGAAGGATTTGTGTTACTTGCAACACAACCATGCAAAAAAATCATTAACCCTCATGGGGTTTTCAATTGATTTTTTCCCAATTACCATTATTTTTGGTGATAATCCATTTTTCAGGTGTTTAGTTCCCAGATTGGATTTAAAATATTACTATCAGTTCTATGTGTCCTGTTACCATGGTGTTCAGACCAAGGTTAATCCTTCTATGCTTTCCACAATGTGTCTTTTTTCGGGCCTGCATTGTTGCTACATTTACCTTGGTTGTTCTCAAATAATCCGTGCCCTCTACAGAGAGAAACACAGCCAAAATTGATTTCCTCTTCCTTTATTGTAAAAGAAGCATGTGAGGTTTGAGTGGTTCCCACTAGAAGTGACGCCCTCCTCCTCTTCTTAGCCTTGGACCAAATGAATAGTGAGAGAGTGAAGGGGACCAAACAAAAACTTGTTTCGTAAACACAACTAACTGTCTGTGTGTGTGTGTGTGTGTGTGTGTGTGTGTGTGTGTGTGTGTGTGTGTGTGTGAGTCAGAGGGGGTGGTGGTGGTCATAGACTGTTTCAATGACAAACAAGAAAAAAATCTTGGAAAAACCTCATCACGTTGAAGTATTGCAAAAAGGCCTTTGAACACTGATGAGGATTACTTTGGGCACAAGGTTCTCCAGAAAACATAGTGTAAGCGCTTTATATAGCACAACACCTACCTATTGTGCATGTGGTAAAAGCTGGTCAATTTCCCATAAGTCTCTTTTGAACAGAGCAAAAAAGGCTCAACCTGCCTAGATGAGAGCTCCACCATACATGTAGAAACGCCACTAATAAATGTGAAGATGCTCCCATGTTTTTTTTACAGAAAGCATAATCCTGTTTTATCTGCCGTTTCATGTTGGGTCGATTCAAGTAATGTGAGATACCTTTAATCTTAGGCCAGGGTTCCTCGCTTTATGATGAGTTGTGGGTAACACTCAAGTGGAGAAACAGAAGGAGCAGCACTTTCTATACAATAAAGCACAGAGGGTCTGTGCTGAACCTGTCAGCTTGAAATTTAAATGCATACTTGATTGCTTTTAAAGTGGGTGCCATCGATATCCTGCTATGATGTTAAGGTTTCTTTGACGGGTGGTAAAAGCCTGAGAAAAACTTCTTTCATGCAAAGATCAGGAGGGCCTAATCGCAAAGGAACAAGTTGTAATTTTAATAAAAAGAGCATCTTGTGTTACAGCCCCGCTCCACTCCAACCCCGCGCATTATGTTGCTGTGCTGATGTCACATTGATTATGCTGATGGTAAACTGCCTTTGTTTGTCCCTCGCTCCCTCCCGTCAGTCATCCATCTGCAGGGATGAGCAGAAGTCACACTAAAAGCCATCTTTTCCATGTTTTCTGCATTTTCAGGTCGTGCTGCGGATAACGCCATTCCCACTGGAGGCCTGGGCAACTCCTCTTTTCCTTCGCACTCCAGTATATTAATTGTTTTTTAATGTTCCCCTTCTCTCCTGAAAGTTGTTTCATAGTAACAAATCAACAACAATAAGGTTCTTTTTGCTGTTGCGGGCCACAGCCAAGACTAAAAGGGTACAGTCACTGAATAATCCATGCAGGGTGCGTTGGAATGAAGGCTTCAAGCTGGTAACAGAGGAGTTGTAACAGGAGGCCATTTGGCTTTCTTTCTGCTTTGTCCCAAGTGTCCTCTGCTCCCAGCTGTGCGCATGTTACAGAATGGGACTTGTGCGAGTGAGGATGGGAAGATGCAATACTGATCCAACTAATCCAGCTAACCCAATGAAGCATTGTGACATGCCCCCCCCCCCTCTTGAGCCAAATTTTAGGGCAAAATTAGAGTTTTTAGCATTCATTATTAATCTACACACTTATGATGAATATACTCCCTGTTCTGCAGAGCCTTTCAGATGAAATGTAACAATATATTATGCCTAAATCTCAGGGAAATAGATGGTAGCATATGCTCTTAAATATTACATTTTAAAGAAGAAGGGGAAATGTTTACCATTTCATTTTACACTGTTTCGGTTGTGTGCTAAAACATTTTCCAACAAAAGAATTAAGTTTCAGTTTGCCACCATATACATATTTTGATTGTTTGGGATTGGGTATCATTATTCAATTTTTCTGATAGAAACAATGGCCCTCCTTTACATTTGCAAAAGTCCTGTAAAAAATATGTCTGCTTTAAAACAGTAGAACCGAGATAAAAAGTCTAGCAACAAATGATGTGATTAATTAATTTGTTGCAGGCTTAAGCAGCCCTTTGAAATGTCTGCTTGGTAGCCTGCAGCAGAAAGGAGAGCTCACTGCTTAAGCTTCTAACCTACAACTTGCCACCATCTGTAACATGATTCTTGCTGGTAACAAACAAGAGAAGCAAAGGCGGAGGTAATCAGACGTACTTTCAATTTTGTAATATGAAAGAGGTCATAACCTGAGTACATGATTAGCAGACTAATTGTAATTAATGAAATTACACATTCAACTGTATCTGTGATTTGTTTAGGATATTTTAAAGCATCTACTGTACTTGCTGAAATGTATTGCCCTAACACACAGTGGTAGATTACAGTTTGAGTGGTGAGTTTAAGTTTTTTTGTACTTCTTAATTTTCCTCAAATAGAGAGGATAATTATTTTAATTTTTTAACGTGGCAGATTGATAGAAACTCTGTGAGAACAGTCAAATTTGCTGAAATAGAGGGAAAATATAACTGTCAACTGTATTCTTGGTTCAGTATTTTGCATATGGTACTTTCTTTAAACTTTCATCTTTCATAGAAGAATGCATGCTGATGTAACTAACAATAACTGCAGCTGTAAATGTCTTTGAGTCTAGAAAATAAAAGTACAGTTTGTTTGGAAAGTAGAAGTTTGCATATGCACACCCAAGCAGCAACATTGCATTGAGTGAGGAACGTACGGGGTGCAAGGGGGGTCATCAGCGAGTGTTTGGAGCTTGAGTTACAGGGCCAGCATCTGCCATCCGGCCATCAGGCCCTCATATCCATCACTGGCCGATGGCGTGGTGCAGCCCGGCGTTTGTAAAAACACCCAGAGGAAATGGAGTCTCTGGGCCAGACAAGAATAAAATTAGCTTGATGACTAAGTTCCTCCTCAGGTCCCAGCGGGAATAGAACTCTGCCATTTGTTTTCATTACTTCCCTTGGCTGTAGATGGGAGGACGACGTGTGTGACTGTGTTTGTGTGCATGTATGTTTAGAGTAGGGGGTGCATGTGTGTGTTTCTGCGTCTGCTTCCATCCCTGCAAAAACAAAAGTAATCTTGTCATTTCCAGTATTGTATGGGTTTAATCAAACATATTCACTTGTAAACACACCACTTTGATTCCAAACCTTCTTCCATGTATAACATTTGTGCTTGGTCTGTAGAGGTGACATTACTGTTTGGAATTGTTCCACCACCCTTCATGGCATATAATATTGGTTTTGGCCACTTTATTGCATTAGCCTCAGAATATCTAATAAACACGCAAAGGTTATAAAAATTGATTTGCTCGCAAATGTGTTTTCATTCATTCCCAATGCTATGACCTAAGCCAACTTTTGCTGAACTAAATGTGCAACCAATTTATTTTTGGTGGTTGATATTAATGCCAAAAACATAATATACTTTGTCTCTTCAGGCCAAAGATGAAATTGTGAATGTGATAGAAAAGACAATTTACTATACATCTCTATACACACCCTTACAATCTCACCAAGTTGATCATATGCACATAATTAATTAGGTTTTATAATATTACTCTATAATATTATAAAGATCACAGCAACCTGTGCTATTTCAGTGTCCCTGCATGCTCACAGTGCAGAATTATTGGCTGTCTTTGTACTAAGGTAGCACAAAATAGAATTGCAGAAAAAGCAAGGAAGTGCAAGCCCCTTTTTTTGTAAACAATGAGAAAAATAATGTCAGCCATATTTACTATTGCAAGCTGTGAGAGCACCTGAACTGAACTTCACTTACATACAAATGCATTTCCCTGCTTTGAATACTTTTGGTCTCTCTCTCACTCACACACACACACACACACACACACACACACACACACACACACACACACACACACACACACACCTCAGATTAGTTCCAGCTTTTACCCAGGGTGCCTGTTAGAGCTGAAGTGAAGACATCTTGTACTTCTTTAAAGCATGTAGCATTAACACCTTTGCCCCCTGTGTAAACCCTGAGTACTGACCCACAGCGGAGAGAGCGAGAAGCATGCAGCTCTTTGGGATCCAGCAGTGTGTGACCCGCAGACCTGTGTGCAAATGTTACAGCAGACCTTTTCAGTCAAAGCTCTATAGGAAGGAAGGAATCAGGAAAGGGAATATTGGAGGTGATGGAGAAAATGAAAGTGTATGGATGTGTGCATGCATAACTGTGTGTTCTTTGGGAGACAGGCTGAATAAATAGGCCAGGAGGCTGGTGAGGCAGAGGCCTTGAACCAGAGGTGTGAACAGAGAGATCCGCTCACACATTTGGCACATAACTACAAATTTTTCTTTTTCAGTTTTGTCGTAAACTCTATCCATCTCAGTATTCTTCACATGTAGGCAGAATTGGTTTTTCACCCCCCACAAAAAGCGGTATTTGGCAAACAGTTTTAGTGTTATTTGAAAACTTTTTAGATACCTGTGTCTCTGCTGCCAACCTGATACAATTGAGATTAACTAACTGAATTCAGTTTGTACTGCTCAAACATCAATTTGTCTTTCCAAAAACAATGTCCTGGTAACTCTGGACAATCCAAACCTCTCGCTGTAACTACATTGGATTTCCTTTTCTACTGAAGAAATAATCTCTATAGTGGCTAAGAAAATCAACCCTGTTTCCAGCTTAGCGACAGGTTTATTAAGCTTAAGTAAAATAATTTTCTCAAACCATAAATAAACAATTTAAAAAATCTAAATAACTCAAAATCCCTGTGAAAACGATGATAAATGTTGACAGCATGGATTATCCTGAGTTACAGGGAAGATGATTCAGGAAAGACTCATTATTGTATTTTCCAATGTTGTAAGCACCAATAAAATTCCATGTATTAGAGTAAAAATATAAGATATGTATACCCTCAAAACCTGCGCAAATAAACCCAAATAATCCACACTGCCAGATTTTGTTTATTTTGTAATTTGGCAGAGGAACCCCTTTAATATTTATATATTCATAATAACAATAACATATTATTTATGGTGTGTATTTCCATGTTTAGTGTCCTATGTTTGAAAAAAAAAATCGAATCACTACTTTTGCAAACAAATACTGTATCTCCTGACATAAATAGAAATGGCCACAAAAGTGAACACAGTAGAATTTACACGTATAAACTGACCATAGCATAATGAATTTAAATATGCATTTGTAGGAAGACAGAGAGAACACAGATCACAGAAGAATTACATGACTTCCCAGAACCATTGCTGGCTGAAAGGGGGAAGTGATTTTCTCTAATGTATCTCTGTTGTGTCCTTGTCCTCCCACGACCGATCTGCTCACCAACAGTTAGGGGTTCTGCAAATCGTGGGTCACGGCGAGTGTGAGTGTGTATGTCAGACAACAAGAGAAAGAGAGAGCAAGAGGGGAAAGAGAGTTTGCCAGTGACAAGGAAGTCAAATAAAGGGAAGAAAAGCTCCATTTCCCCAGCTAAATGTACCCCTGGGAGGCGTGAGGGAGGGAGAGGGAGCAAGAAAGAGAGAAAGGTTATGAACCGACAATACTCTTGCAAGGCTCCAGATTTACAACTACCGAGCCCTAAGAGCTCTGCCATGCTTATTTCTACAGCCAGTTAAAACAAATTGCAGCCATGTTTCAATCACCCACATCCTCTTCTTGCTCATCCGCTCGGGCCGGGCTTTTGGCCGCTGTATTATTTCTCTCTCAATTACTCCTGAATAAATACTTTCCTCTAGTGAGGCAATCTTCATCCACTGGAAAGTCCCCACATGCTGTACATACACTTACACTCTCCACAAGCCCAAGTACCTTCACTGCTTCCTTCTTTTCTTCTTATGTCAACTCAATCTGGGACCTGGAGTGAGGTAAAAAGGAAATGGATGCTGTTTTGAGAAGCTGTCTGCACTTTTGATTTTGTTTACTTGCATTTTGTCATCAGTGAACAGCTTCTTTTCTTGGCTTGAGCTTCACTACTACACAATTAGTGTTATCTGCTACTCTTTTGCCGTGTAATCATTTTATCAAAACCAAAGGAAAAAAGAAGGCAGCTGGAAAACAAGAAGTTACTTCCATGCTCAGTGAAATTCCTGACCTATGGAGGCATGGCTGAGAGCACAAGAAATGAATAAATGCTCCCTCCCGTTTGTATGTTTGATTGCAAGTTGTGGTGGAAACCTCTTGTAACCTGATACGCTGTTTGATTTGGGTTCAAATGAGAGAGAAAGCAACGGGCAGAGGGAGAGTGGTGGGGGTAGAGGATGGTTGGGGGCAGGTATGGGGTCAAAAGAGTGTCTTTTTCATGTTGTAGATTAGAAGCAGATGTTGGTGGGATTACACAGCCAGTGTCATCACTCACCCCACAGCCCTACCTCCATCCGTACACAGTTGTAGCACGCACACACACACACACAGGGTTACAAAGGTTTCACAGTGCTCTCAACCCTTCTCACAGCTTCAGAGTGAGCAAGGAGCATCAATGACTGATGTGATGCACTGTGCCACAGCTAAATTAGGTGATTTCAAGCTGAACTGAAGCAAACTGAAATGTATGAAAATATATTGAGCATGGAATTTTAATTCGATTTGAAGTCCGATTCCTGAACAAAACTTTCAATTGAACATGTCCTTCAAATGAATCAATCAAATCAATTCAAAAACACATGCAGTTCCTTGAGAGACTACTGGAATGCATTTATTGGGAAGCAGCTGCTGGAATGTGATGTACATGGAAGTGTTTAGCCACCGAATACTGACTTATTGCTTCATGAAAGTTAATCTTGATCTACATTCATACATTTTTCTTGTTGCTTTTTTTTTTTTTTTGCTAGTGGGTCAGTTTGAAATATTGCCAGGGAGGAATGGATTTCATTACAGCTCTGACAAAGCATGAAAAAGTAAAAGCTTTTTTGGTATTCTTTTGGGGAGTCTTGGGAATCTAGTTCATGAATAGAGACAAATTAAACAAATACCGATTCAAATACTTACTGGATCCCTTTTTGAATGAAATGATCCAATTGAACCAAGCACTTGCTCCTTGAATGACACACTGGCATCAATTTATTTTGTGGATAGAAGGATCCAAGTCACTGATTCAAACACTTGAAAGGTAAAAGCTAAACTAAATTAGAACTAAATTCAAAATAAAAGTTTCTCAGCTGCCTAAAATAAATAACCACACACAGACACACACACAAAAACCAATGCTTATGACAACACTTATACTGTTTCCCTCTCTAATGTCTCTACATTGTTATACTTATGTGCCCGGACCCACCCCCACTACTGACCTTCAGAACCATTGTACCTCCCAGGGCCTTGAAGTTGTCCTGGCCTGGAAGATAAATGATGTGACTGAAAAACCGCTGTCTACAGAGAGCTTATTGGAGCCGATGAGGTCTAATCCTGAGATCATTGAAACCCTGCATGTTCTAAAGTGTGTGTGCGTGTGAACATTGTATGTACAAATGTAAGGAAATATGTACTGTATGTAATGCCTATATAGGAACCCAGCCTCTGAGTGTGGCACTAGCAGGCATGCTCTGCTTGGGCTTAACTGTTTAATGTCAGCAGTTGTGTGGTGTTGCTACAGAGGACAGGAGCCTAGAGGCTCCATAAGAGATAGCTGTGAGGAGTAAAAGCTGCAACCCACACTGCTTATTGTTCTTGACAGAAACCACACTGGGGCTGCGAGTATGGTCACAGCCGCTGAGAACATCACGATACGGTTTTGGTATTTTGACCACTGCAACCAGCAAGTGAAGCCTGGCAGCCCTTTTCTGGTGGGGGTCAGAGGTCTTGACCAAATGTCAGAGGTAACTGGGGATCAACTATGACTGTAGGCGTTCATATAAGATTTGTGGTCATATGAATATGGGACCAGCTTTGCTAAGAGCAGAGATGGTGCAATGTGTTCGATGTTGGGAGTGAGTGATGGAAACCTTGTGGAGGAACATGTGTATGACATAAAATCACAATGAAATATGAAAACATTTTCTGGCTATGTAAGATTAAGCTGATATTTACACAAGGATGCAGGATGCATGTGAAATAACACAAAAACCCAATAATAATGGCAAATATTAGGCCTCACAATGAGCTAAACACTGACAGCTCATTGTCCCCTCTCTAAGGCTGAATCTGTAATTCTCACCAGAAGTGAGGCCATAAGTATTTAAGCTGTTTGATATGATCACATTCATAGAATCAGGTAATCTGTGCAGAACATTAACGCCAACTTAGAGTCTTGAAATAAGCCTTTATCGAAATGCCAGAGAGGAGAAAGTGTGGAGAATGCTAAGTTCTTCTTGTCTCATCTGTGAGCCTTTAACTTCTTATAGTGATACTTTGTTAGACATCTGATTATGGTACCAAAAGGATAAATTTTGAAATAGAGAGAAGTATATTTGTCTGACTGTAACAATCAAAAATACATCTAAGTTAAAAAAATTACATACAAGAAAAATGACAAGAACAGACCATTTTACCAGGTTTTTATCAGGAAGAACTTTAATGCACTTTGATGTAATACATTAGGAACATCGGAGCCCTGCAGTATGCACGCCATTTTATTATTATTTTTATCAGGAAGAAGACACAAAGGCTAATGAAGTGGACTTGATATGTGTTCTGAGATCACAGAGTGTGGACAGTTGAGGCTCCAGTCAGTGTCTAAAGCTGGGAGGAGATTTGGAGGTGCTGCTGTTGTAGCAGACAGACTGGTGGAGATTAAAGAACTTAAGATAGACAGACATTCAAAGAGGTTCAAAGATTGCAATATGGCAGTTTTTTTATGAAAGGATGTCTGAAGATTGTAGACCCCTGCCGCACTTAACAAACATAACTGCAATTAAAAAAATCTCCTTATCTCAACTTGCCGTTCAGGCTCTTCTGTTGAAAAAGTAAGCATGTCAGTTATGGTAACCCTTCTTCATTCCACAAAATATCATGCAATTTTAAGTTATACATTTGGATCATATTCTTTATACTACTTCAGTGATCAGTTTTATACTATCCAAGTTAAATGTATTAATCCTCATGGGGGGGTGGGGGGGGGGTGATTTTGGAACTCAATGACCAGGATGGAGATTTCTGCAGCATAAATATTACGTGCTAATCATTGCTGGTGAGGTGTACGAGGAACTTTCCAATTCACCCTGTGTTGTTATACCTCTTTTTGTTTTCAGTAGCAGGTGTTAAAACACTTTATCCAATATATACTCACACAACACTAGAAGAATAATAATAGGCACAATACAGAGAAGTTGTGGGCATGATACACAACCTAAATGCTGCTATTCATGACCTATATTTAGATTCAAAGGGTAACTCTGTCCCCTCTTATCTCCTCCACTACATGGTGACTGCATGCAAGCCCTGAGTGCTTTCTGAGAACAGCCCTAGAGCCCAAAGAGCTTACTCTTGAGTGAATATCTGCATGCTCTTGACCAGCGGTACAGCATGTAGATAGCCTTAACTATGGTAACGGAGGCAAAACAAAATGTCTTAAAAACTCCTGTTGAAACCCTTAAAGTACTGTAAGAAAGTTTTAAGGGTTTTATTTTGGATTCTGCTGAGATTTGTATCATGTTTGATTTTTATCAGTGGATACAGTAAGAAAAAGGTAGCACAATATATACAGCCCAAGAAAAAACTTTTACTGAAAATACGTTTGAAAATGTAATTATTCAATTTGATTAAAACTTAAAATGAACTGGACAGATTCACCATTGGCATAAGCACCTCTGGGTCCCATTAATGTCATTTCAGGGGTACAGAACACAAGGACATTCAAGTCTCTACTGCAAACATACCAATCATGTACATCTTGCAAGGTTCATTCATCATCCACACACACACACACACACACTTACAAAGTCACACAGACATTCAGTGTGCATTTATATGTCATGTTCTTGTATTTCCCACTTTTTCATACCATTTCTTTTTGTATTATGTGAGTTGTTTACTCATTTCATATTCTCTTCTCGTCTATGGAAAACAAAAATCCATAATGTTGTTTCTCCCAATGAGATATGAACTTTATTTTACACTATTATACTGCATGAATATGAAGCTAGGTGTCACTGTGCAAGCATACTCTGTGAAATAATAATTATTCATATTTATACCAGAATTAAATCCAATACTATTATAGTTTGACAGAGTAATTATTTGGGGGCAATCCTGAAACCTGCCCTAACAGCAGCTGAAATACAGCTAAAGGCCCTACATTCATGTTTAATTTCTCCTCATTGCCTTGACCTTATCAGGGATTTATATCCCAAATCTGCTCCCTCTGACCTACAATTAACCTTAATGAAATCAGGAAGACACAAAGTCTTTTGTGTTTCTGTATGTCTCTTAAGTGTGCATGTGAGTGCACATGCATGCATGTATGTTTTTCCACATCCTCTCCCTCCCCTCTCTTTTCTTTTTAGCTCCTCCATGTTACTTTTCAGCAATTGAAATCAAGGTAATGACTGGGGAAGGAAAAAGAATGTTCTTTCAATAGATAATTAGGGAGATTGGTTTACCAGGGCCACTCAAAGCCTATTCAAATGCAGGGCTGAGGCCAGGCCTTGTTGTCTGCTGAGCCCAAAAGGCTCCCAAGAGAGGCATTCGCCTTGGCTTCATTTCTCAGAGCAGGTGCCTGGCAGGTAGTCAATGGAGACGGCCAGTTGAGATATATAAGAGACCCATCCCCCTGGACAAGGGGTCAACATCACAGGTCAGGGGTCATGAGCAGAGGTCACAAGGTCAATGTTTAGCACAGGACTGGCCAGATGACTGGAAATACACCCAGTTCTATGACTGAACCATGTGCAGAAAGTGGAGTTACTAATGTTGTTGATTGACAGACACCTTTTCTTTCATCTCTATCTAAATATCTTATCTGAATTCAGCACACTAAATTATAGAAGAAACACATTTCACAGGCTTCACCTGTGCAGCCAGAGTCAACTAATTCCTGTTTGGGTCAAACAGTCAAAACATTCCTCTGTTGTGTCTTTTCACGTTTAATGTGATTTCACTTTTTAGATTTTAACTGGCACAATTTTTAAAATAAGAATCCCTCAAAAAGCCAATTTCAAAATTGCAGGGCTGTTTTTTTCAATTCATTGTCTTGTGACCTTCCTTTAGTGTTACTGCATAACTTATAAAAGTTATGTGATGTATATAGTTTTTATTACTTAAAGTTTTTAACGATATTTTGCATAAACTGAAGCACACCCATAATTGATTGATTCTTACCATCCTTGGCATTCCCATGGATTTTTTTCATCATAACATCAGCTCAGACAGCTTCATCTGAGCATTATTATTTTACATTAGATGAGGACTAGTGGTCCCAGTTGACAAATATGCTTAGAATTCCTCCCCACAACGAGAGCGGTGCAGGATTAAAGGTCAGAGGTGATGTGCACTCTAATTTCTAATTAAATCTCAGTGTGGAAAAGTGATCTGTCATTGCCCATAGGCTACTATTGACAAGGGCTCAGCTACCATGGCTTCACACGTCAAGGGATCAACCCCCCACCTTAATACCCCTACCAGCCACCGCCTCTGGACTCCAGCCACCTTGGGCTCCCTGGCTGCACCCCAAGGGAAACACTATATAAACGTCAATGTACTGGGAAACTGCTACTGAAGGAGTCACAGCCATCACACGAGGGAGAAGCACATGGAGTTCTACCAGAGCTTGTTTTCCCTGTCTGTCACTCTAGTGGTGGTTCCTGGAAATGCAGCAGTGATTTAGGGTCAGATCTCCTTACATAGCAGTGGATATGAGCTTCTGTGATATGTAACTGAAACTCTGTTGGGTTGGCAAAATGTGCTCACCCAATCTCTATTGGGTGTGCATGCAACCATACATATGTAAGGGAATGGTTACAGAGGGTACTACAGTCTCAACTCGAACCCTATGTTGTGTACACTGTTCAGGTATCTACATCCCATTTCCTATTAGCATTTGTGGCAATGAGCACAGCAACATATCCAATATGCATGTCAATTTTTCTCTCTCTAATCAAATAGAAAGCCTGTGAAGTAAATATCTATTTTCTTGCAGGCTGGCTGTTTACAACATTGGGGAGCGGCTATATAAACAGTGTGTGGCAAATGAGGAATTTCTTTTAACGTATCGGCCTGGCCAGCATATGCTAGATATAGGAAACCCATAGCGGCAGTGGCTCCATATTGGCTGCAGAGGTCAAAGGCTAGGGAAGGTCAAAGGTGTCATCCTCCTTTCTCATCATGAAGTGCATTAACATCTTCTCCCTGTCCTGTCTTATCCAGATGGCTGGCCAGTCAACAGGACAGATGCCCCATTTTAAAATATCTTAGGGATTCAAAACGCACCATCGAGAATAAATATGGCTCCATCTTTAGGACATCATATTTCAAAGGAATATGGATATGGATACTGGTGGATATAGGGTGCATAAGCCCAGGCTGTGTCAAGCATGCCTTAATTGATTCTTGGTCCAGTCGTGACAGCTTGATCTCTTCAGTTTACGTTTGCACTATTAAACGTTTCATTTATTAAAAGTAAAGGAAAACGCATGGAAGGAAGGAATAGTGTGTGATTTGCATGTGATAAGTGACAAAGCATTCCATGTTATCTGGGTGGACAACAAGTCAGATATACTAAACATCTCACATTTGACATACAAGTCAGAAAATGTTAATTAATAAGCCAAAAAGTACATAAATAAATAAAAAAAGTATGCACTTTAACAAGGTCATCACACAGTTAGCTATTGCACCACTGTGGAAATCAGCAGACTAATTAGGTCAGGTTGTTGCTATTGGCAGTAGACCATGGTCTGTGTTCAGAAAAAGGCAGGGACCCTATCAGGAGGAAGTGACCTCACTTGTGTGCCTAAGTAATCAAATTGCAGGGTCTTGGAGTGCATGTATGGCATTCTTCCACTTCTTGCATGAGCATGTCACATGATAGCCAAACACACGATAGATGTTGTAGAAAAGTTGGTTGCTTTACAAAGTACAAGGAAAAATATCTCCAAATTTCTCAAAGTAAGTCTATCATCAAAACTGATCATTCAGTGTCCCTCTTCAACCAATCAGCACAGCTTATAAACAGATGACCCCCCCTCCTCTCAGAACTCTGTCATTATTTTTACAGCACCAAAACTCTTCCAGGCATGCTCACAGTCAAACGAATGGAGCCTCTCGAAGCCAAATAGACACCCTGCTGGGAGCTTTGGGATGGCCCTCAACCAACTTCTCAGACATACACACACATTTATGTTTGCAGAAAGCAACAGTGAGTCATACACACACACAAACATATACGGCACGCTACCCTGCCCGGAGACCTCTGACTTGAACCTGCTGCTCTCACTCAGCAATACATAAATCACTGGGCTCTCAGCAGCACTGCTGGCCCTCAGTGCCATGCTGAACTTGACTCCACGGGAATAAAAGTCCGTAACCGGATACAAAAACTAATCCAGGCCAGAGACAATTGCTGGCATACGGAGGCCCTAGAGGTGCTGATACCCCCCTGTGACGATATGCTGTCTCTGTCATGAGACCTCTGACTTCTGCAGCAAGGCGACACAGGCCTGCTAGGTGCTACTGGTCAGAGATCAGAGAGACAGGCAGGATGAGTGAGGACATGAGGGAAAGGGAGTGATGAAGACATAACCTGTCAAGTCGCCCACATTCTTGGTCTCGCCATCTGTTCCTCTTAACATGCCTCCTTACCCAACCCTCACTCCGTCCAGTAGAATGGAGAAATTACAACGCTAAAATGCTATTTTCACTCTTTCATTTTATGCCCCTCTCAGTTTGAGTACTTCTACTTTTTCAAAATTTTAAATGCAGGACTTACACAGTATTTTTTATAGCTTTTGCAGTGTTTGTTATGTTGAGGTTTGGGAAAGAGTATTTCTGGGAAACTGGAATACACTGCTGAGCCTTCTGGAGGTGTTGCCTAATTGAGTCAGTTTGATAACCCCAATTGCTCACGGTGATTAATGAAAGTTAGAGTAGTTAAGGAGTGGTTCCATTGTTATGGCCTCAGAGATTTATGAGGCTATGTTGAAATACAAAACTTTATTTGGGCTTTTCAGTTTCCTTTTGTTGCCCTGTTAGTCTACTTAAGCTATTGACAAGCCAGCACAACAAAGTGACAACACCCTGCTGTAAATAATCCAACAGCCTGTCCTGTAATGTGGCAACCTCTCACACTACTTCTTCACAGACTAGCTGTGCTCCTCTGCACGCTCTAAAGCCTCCATCCCAGCCCCCAGTCACAGCTACAGGCCCGACAGCAGCTCCAGTAATACAGGAATGCCTCTGTACTCTTGTGTTCTGATAGAGTGGCCACTGTTTCACTCTGATAACATCAGGCACCAGGGCCTGTGCAGCCACGAGGCTCCGAGACACACTTTTATGACTTAAGTATCTTGGACTGATATCTGCAGCCATCAGCTCAATACACCCTCATCACATACTTACATAGACACTCAGACACTCTCTCTCTTTTCCTCACAGACACACAAACACATGTACATGTTTGTGTATATGCGCACATTCCCAAGCCAGCCTGCCAACATGCACATGTACACACAATCTCACTTTAAACTATTTATTCTGCCTCCCATCATTGTTGAATGTTTGTTCCCTACACAACTGAGCTTTTCTATATTCTGTTGACAAAATTGAATCTTCAGTCAACTTGTATTTCATTAGCCACAAACTGTGAAATTACCCCTAATCCCAACCACTTAAACCTAACCTAGTAATTTGAATTTAATCAACTTGAATGCCTAACCAATTGCTAAATTTAAACCCAGTAACCATAAACCTAACTCAAAAGTAACTATTAATAAGATGGAGAAAGACTTCTTTTTTTATTTGTTGGTCTTTAAATTATTACTGTAAAAGTAATTGGTCCTCACATAGATACCATATAAGAGCACAAACAATATGACCAGTACAAGTCAAACACACTTCAAAAGGGAATGTACCAGAGTGATATCATTGAGAGATAAAGCTGCAAAACACCAGAGATTCTCCTGATAAAACTGACTTTACTTAACAATGTCTAACTGATTAGGAGCCATGCTTGCTAAATTACAGAATAACTCGTTCTTCTTTCACTGTGTTGTGTTTGAAGAACTTCTATTACAGTAACACAACCAAGTACAGTTGGGTTTGTCCTTTTATCAATAAGAAATTAGGGAGTATGTATCTATTCACCTTTAATTCTTAAGTAGGTAGGTAAGTTGATTTTGCTTTATATCAAAGAACATTTTAGAGATGTCTGTGATAAGCAACAGTCACTCGTTATTTAAGATAGCTTATCATTGTCACAAACCATTTGCCTGAATGTCTAACTTCGCAAATATTTTATTTCTACTCATCTCTGCTACACAACTGTCTCATTAATTTGATGTGTGACGTGTTTTTTTTCCCTGATGTCTGTGATAAAACATTCTAAACTCAAGGTCCACTTACAAGCTTTTTAAAAAAGCGTCCATCAATATCAGCCATGGCCATCTTCAAGAAATGGCCGAGAAGGAACCGCAACACTTAAGTTCTTGCAGGTTTAATAGCACTGTACACTTTTGGGTCACTTTTTGAACAGTTTGTGCCAGGCTTTATTTGAGCCTCTTTTCCGGGGCAATCCAACTTGATGTGGATGACATTTAACAACCTTTCAGCCATATGTATGACCTACTTCAGTGATCGGGAGATGAAAACCCAGAGTCAAATTCTCTGTATGTGTACACATACTTGGCCATTGCAGCTGATTCTGATGATGAAAGCAATGTATTACATACATACATGTTGTTGCTGTTGTACTCATGATGGGATTTCCAGATGCATAGTATGCTGGCAGTCATACACTTAACTGTTAGTAAAAAGCAGCCAGAGATTTAAGTAGGAATCTAGACATTATGTGATGGCTGGATTTGGGGAAAAAGGACCTCAAACAAAGAGCTGTCATGGAAAAGTCTGTAAAGACTGAATTTTGAAAACTTTCATCTTGTACACAATTGTGACAAGTTTACTGCATGAACGTACATTTCTAATAGGTTTTGGCTTTTAGGGATAGACAGATAAAAGAACAAATGATAACTCAAAATGAAAGGTTTGTCACAAACTGAACATTCTTACAGCTATACTATAACCTGTCTTATAAAACTGATACAGTTAATAAGAAATTTTGCCTAAACCACTGCTGTCACTACTTTCAAGAGTGTAGAGACACCACAGATACCCTTTACTCCTCTTTGACCTAAGAAAAGGCAGTGTGTGCCTTTTGATGGACAGCGCCACTTTACTCTTTCACATTGATGGTCAGTCAGACAAACAAAAAGAGGGATGAGATGAGTTTCTCAGGGGAGTGAGGATAATAAAATCAGGGTGTCTGTGTGTCCTAAGCGGGGGCCATATTTGATGCTCTAACAGAATGAAGGTCTTTGGCGGCCTGGCCTGGCAGTCTTTTAGCTAAAGCAAGCAGATTTCTTTAAAGCCTGGCTACCTTGGCTGAAGAGCCATTACTCCCGGGTTTCTCTATACATTAACCATACTACAGCAGCACAAGTGCATTACAGGCTGCCGCCCCAGCAGGGCCCAATTGTACTCCCGCTTGTTAAATATTACCCCAACAGAGCTTTTGATTTTATTGTCATTTTTTTTCTCTCCCCGTACCGCTTATCCTCCTCCCCTCCCCCGATCAGATTAGGATCGATTGCTGCATGGCAGAGCTGGCCCAGACATGAGGACCAGAACAACGCTACAGCGTGATTGTGCTCCTCAGGCCCCGCCTTGGAGACTATTCAGGCGACTAAATAGAATGATTTGCCCTTAGATGTCAAATTTCCTCCGAGACAAGGATGTCAATACCAATTAGATTGTCTGCAGTTGCCTTAGTTACGCCAGCCTGCCCCACACCACCACCATCACCACCACCCCAACCTCTTTCCTCTAAAGATACACTCACTCTTTTAACATCTCACTCACATCTCTTTTTTGTAGGCAGAGTGGTGGTCTCGGCACCAAGCCTTTAGCCTCAAATCAGTTTTATGGCTGGCGCTGTGCAGACATTAGGCTAACTCCATTAGACTCTCTGAAGGAGATGGCCTGAGGGGATACTGAGGGGCCAAGATGTGACTGGGTAGGGTGTGTGGTAGTGTGTGTGTGTGTGTTAGTGTGTGTGTATGTGTGCGCACGTGTGTGCGCATGGTGAAAGGGTGAAGGGGTAACATTGTCTTACAGAGTCTTTTGGCATCTCCTTAAAGGTCACTGTCTGCTGGTCCAAGCAGGCAAAAGCCCACTGGAGCAAGAACATAAACAAGAAGGAGAAGTGGGCAGAAAATGGATTAATGAACAAATGTAATTAGGAGAATGAGAGGATGGAGAGAGTGGGAGAGAGGACTCTGTCTCCACTTAGTATTGTGGCTCCTGCAGGCGCTTAAGTGCTAACATGACAAACAGATGTGGCCATGGCTAGCAGAACATAGGGCTGCACACTCACACAAAACATACAAATACACCTACACAAATACACATAGGGTCTTTCTTTCGCCGTGTCTTTCAGCTTCCTAAAAATTGACTTCAAGCTCACTGCACACAAAATGCATAAAAATGTACATAATCCCAAATTATTAATAACAGCATATTTATGACAAAAAATGTCATAAATATGGACAACCATGTGTAAGCAAGAATATTCAGCTGCTGCAAGAAATTCAGCAGCAGAGCAAAGGTTGATGCACAACTGCTCCACTGTGTACAGATAACACACATTCTTTCGGGCCATTAGGCATAATTAGGGATAGCTTTTAGGAAGAAAAAGGTTGATCTTACTAACTTACTGCGTAGCTTTCTTTCTGTTTCGGGAAAATAATATACACATTAAAGACAAGGATCTCGTCTCTGTAAGAAGAAAGTTGCTATGAGTAACAACTCTGTTAAGGTTAAATGTACAAGAAAACATTGAGAAATTTGTGAGATGGCAATCACAAATAGATCCAGAAACAGATGCTTTGCAAACCTATGACCTTATATTTCTTTCTGCCCTTGATCTATCACGTCTGTCCAGTGGAAAGAGCTCTGTGTTCTTTACTCAGTTGTCCACCAGTTATAGCTTAAGTGTCTCTTTGAAGTCACCTTGTCTGGATTTCAGCATTAAACAGCTGCTGATTTGTTGTGAAGAGCACAACGGGCTCAGGAGGGCACATCCTTGATGTGTTGATGAACTCCTATTATTTTTGCTTCAATCAACATTTATTCAGAGGTAGGTTTTCTCACAGCTCTCACGGCAATATCTACAGTAAATATTTGTGCTACATTGAGAGATTAATAAGTGTATAACGTCCTTCTGTTTAGTTAAATAAAGCTGCCTAGTTTACATCGTTATTGCTACAGGAATATGAAACCTTATACTTTCTTTTCCAGGCTCCAATTAGCATCTACAATCACCATTAACTATTGCAATTGACTAAATCAATACCTTCCCAGAAAGCATCCAAATCAGCACAAGATAAAGTAATCAGCTCTGTTTTCAGTTATCTGCTGTTGTTACAGTTAAGCATAAACACAAGGGGACTTATTTGAGAGTATCAGTAACAGCATCATAATCTTAGAGTAATTTAAAAATGTAATACTATAAGACGGTTATAGGCAATATACTAATAACTTGAATGACATAAATTAAATGTTTGAGATACACACAAAAATGACTTTAGCATTTGTAATGCAACCCAGTATTCTCCCTGTTATGCACATTCCTTCCCTCAGTTTCATGTCAATGGCACACTGCGCAAAACCAGCAGACACAGGCAAACTAATGTGAGCGAATCGCCTTCTTTCAATACCTTGTTCTTCTTCTCTTTTTTCCCGAGGCCACACAACACTACACAATCTATTCAGAATGGAAACAGGACTTGCATGTTGAAGTTGGTTTAACCTTGCAGTGACACCTATTGCAGATGCTTTGAAATGGCTGAAAAGAATAGTTTCCGCATGATGGGATCTGCAATTAGGCGGCACATCTGCACCAGCAGCAGCACCCCAGCATCCCCTCAACCTCCAAATCTGGCATGCTCCGAACTTCGTGTTGGTTTGCAGCCAACACAAACAGTTCCCGCTGCATAACTGTGAATAATTGTATCATATGAATTTCAACTGGGCAATTAGATGGATTTCAACTGTGAATGTTTCAAGAGTACCATGCATTTAACTATCCAGTCAATAAGAAAAGGGACAGATCAAGGGAGCGAGAGAGACGCGAATACAAGTCACAGAACAGGAGAAGCGAAGAGCTGAGCAAAGTGAAGAGACAACGGAGGATAAACAGAGAGAACGATGAAAGAAGTGGAGGAGAGATAGTGACAGCCATGAGACAGACATTTACTACCAGATCATCAATTAACCACTCCAATCACAATGGATTAAGCCATTAAATGTGCATTTCTTCTAAACGGCCTCCTGACTGACAACGACTGCAGTTCATGAGCTTGTATTGATGGCTGTTGGAACACTGTGCAGTCCCAAAGTCTGAGAAGTTCACTGTTTGTCAGTTAATTTGGCACATACGGTCAGGAGCAAAACAAATGTCTGCCCTCTCAACTTACATACGTCTCATTAAATGCAATCCAGTTATTTCAAGCTACAAGACTAATGTCTTGTGCTCTAAATTTGGCATGTTTACCTTGCTCTCGTTTTTCTTGTGCTGAATAAGCACAGAATGTGTCCATTAAATATATTGCTGATGGAGAGACAAGGGGAGGGAAACATCAATATTAAAGCAAACTGGAGTTACTGCCGCCTGTGTTACGTGATAGAGTATCCCTCGGTGACGTCATCTACAGGTTAGATAAAGAATATGCAATGAATTTACACTTAATGTTTAAGTTATGAATGTAAGCATGTGATTTAACATTTCATGTTTACTTAAATATCAGTATCCACCAATGTTCTGTGAGATGAAATGTTGTGATTGGTATTTTTTCTCTAAATCTATAAAGGATTTGGGGGATAACAGCTATTTACTTCCCTATTATCATTGCAATTAGCCTCTGTGTGATGAAAAAAAAAATAAAAAAGGACCTTAGGACATGGCATACACCATAAAATCCTACTTTCAGCACCTCTGAAATTAGACTTAAAGTCCCCCCAGAGGGGCTATTAGACAATAAATCCCTGCCATTGACCAGGTTCTGCCCTCTGCTTGCTCATGATGGACGTTCCAAACTCTTTGAAGTCCCTCGCTACAACAACACTAGCACCACTCCTCTAGTTAGACAAAATGCGAGTTGTTCCTTTCAGCACACCAGAAAAGAGCAGAAGGTTTAAGAGAGGAAAGGGGATCCACAACATTCAAAATAAGCCAGATGTTTGCGTCCCATGCTTACATGTGGAGACATGCGCTTGCCGTGGGCCTGCATTAATGAAGGTAGAGATCCATGTGCGGGGGGTGGGCTGATAGGCAAGGGGATGCTGTGTGATAGGCCGTGGCACATACACACACTTACCAGGTCACATGTGCTAGCAATAAGTTAGCCTCGCTTTCACTCTGGTCAGATAAACAGATGGAACTGGGCTGAGGCTCTATTGCTGAGATGGAAATATTTCCCATTTCAGCAAAAAAAGGACAAAACGCCTGAGAAAAGAATTGTACTCCACTTAAATGCTGCCATTGGGTAGAAGTTTTCTTTTTCATATGCTGGAAAAACTAAGATATATTAAACTTATTGACATTGCTATGTGTTGCTCCAATAATGTTGTGGCTGGTGTTGTGTCATAACGTTTTATCCTGTGATTGTGTTTTATCTAACCCTTTAAGAAAATACACAGTATAGTGTTGTACTGTTGCTCTGAGGACTTTTTATCTCAGCATTGATACTTTCAGTTTAAAAAAACACCGCACTTTGAACCCAATGATTGCAGTAGTTTGTAATAATTAATGGTTCTGTATAATAAATGCATTTCTATTGGAAAATATTATAGTGGCAAACGTCAATAGAATCACATCAAATACAATTCAAACCTCTTTTGGGGGAAAAAAAAGAGTAGAATAATACAAAAAACTATTAAAGAAAAATTTAAATAGAAAATGCATTTTTGTCTGGTGGACAATGATGGGCACTTATAGGTTAATATTTAACTTACTTAGATATCTTTAAAAAGGGCTGCCTATAAAATCATAATGCTATTTTTATGGACATTAATTATGCTAATTTAAAATTCATTATGCTATTTGACCAAAAACTGTGCCATCTCAGCAAAGGAAGTGTTCACTTCAACCAAAGACAAAAAAGGTTTTGGATCACGCCAGCCTAATGTCATTTTATTTTTAAGTAAACCATTAACATTATCTGTCATTTCTGTATGATCACATCATGCTGATACAGTTATTCATAGTGTACTAATAGAAGGTGCCTAAACAACTGACTTTCTGGCTGGCATAAATATAGTACTTGCCTGCCTACACGCCTGTCTGTCTCTGACTCGCTATCTTTCTTTGTTAGACTTATCCATAAAGTATCACGGGGGATTTCTGAAACGTTCAACTCACAGAAGTGTTAAGAAGGGGATTACTGAGCTGCACTGGTATTACGTTGGCTGTAAGAGCTAGTGTGTTTGACTGTATGTTTTGATTACATTACAGTGAATAGCAGTGCATTTCAGAGACACTTTAGAGTAATTAGGGATCAGCCAACAGAAGTTAAAGTATGTACATTGCACTGTGAGGCACATCTCCGTCATGGCAGCATCGCTCCTGGGTGTTCAGCAAAGCATGCAGAATATACGTCAAAAGCGCTCCACATTTTGAGCTGCAAAGTGAATGATGTTAGCAGTGAAGACATAAACATTGGTAGATATTAGCATTTTTAGAAAGAGAAAAAAGAAAGAACTGTACGATAAGTGGAGGAGCGATGAGAGGAAGGGGGGAGAGGGTGAGGGTGAATGGAAATGTAAGGATTGCATGGAATGCTTTTGGGTGAACTGTAAATGAACCCCTAAACCCCGATCTCCACCTGACAAAATCTGTTCTTTGCCCTGACACACAACCACAAAGAGCTTGCAGCCAGCATGCAGGAATGCCATGTTAAGATCCCAATTACCTCTCTATAGGCTTGAGAAGACGAAAAAAATCCATCCCAGGAGAGGCTGCGGAAATATTATACAATCCAATAATTGAGTATATTTATACACTCAATATTTAGTTTGGGGGTAAAAAGGAAATATTTGCAACCATGATACCTGAAACATAGACCTCATAAGGGAAGAGTTTTTGAGATTAGGGTGCTTATTTTGGAACACAACAAGGGGATAAAAATATCACTCAAGAACATAGACATTAAAATGACTCTTTTGGGATATCTCGCACAATTACATGTTTTGTCCATTCTTAGTTTGAACTTAATGACCCACACACATGGCTAAGAAATACCCATAGTTGTAACATTTTGTGATGGCCTAACAACATCAAGTTTAACACCTCTGTGGTGTGTGTCTACATTGTTGGCTTTCTGATCTCTCCTCAGCTGTCATCAGCGACACACATCGCATTAAAGCTGTGACTGAGCTAAAGCAATGATAACCACAGTTGCATGGTTAGAATGGTATTTAAGCAGCCTAATGCCCTGTTTGTTTTCCTATGTGCTCTCCCAGCGGTGCTCTCAATCCAGTGAGAGAGTGTTGAGTGCTGTGATTGGTGTGTTTCTGTCTGTGTGTGTATGTTCAGAGACACTCCCTCTCCTAAGCTGGGCAGGTCTTTTTCTCTGTGTGTCTGTCTGTCTGTCTCCCTCCTTCATTCAGTCACTCCCTTTCCCTCACTCACTCTTTTCTTTCTCTTTCTACTTCCCTTCTTAATGTCTGCTTGTTTCCTCCTCCTCCTTTCTTCTCCCTCTCTCCTCCCACAGGGGCTGTATGCATTCCTGCCAGGAGGGGCGGAGGTGTCTGTGATCCGGGCTCGATAAGGACCAGGCCTCCCCTACATGCTACCCTCCCCTCGTGTTCACCCTCACCCTCACCCCCTCCCTGGGAAAATGGGTGCACCCTCCTCTCTGGCAGGGCACCGGCTCCCCTTTGAGTGTGCTGCCAGCCGTGGCAGCAGAGACTTAACATGATTTGTTTGTCTGCTGCTGCGTGTTTGCACCAAACCCTAGTGCCAACCCCCCATTACTCCTGCCAAAGATCCAGAGGTCTGGTTAGCTGGTACAGATCTGGAGTGAGGTTCCTGGAGGCGGGGGGTGGAGACTTAAAGGAGTGTTAAAGAGGGTGAGGTAGGGAAGGTGGGGGATGTAGGGAGAGATCGGGGGTTAAAATGAGTTTGGAATATGATCCACAGCCTGGAAACATTCAACATTTCTTGAAAATAAGTCTGACCGCAATGGGCTGGACTCAGCATATATGGAATAACAGGAAAACATGCGCACGCGCGCACGCACGCACACACACACACACACATTTCTCTAATCACTCGGTTTGCATTTGCAAAGATTAAGGGTTTTCCCATTCTTTCTTTTTTTCTGGTGTTTTGTAATTGGCTTGCTTCCTGGTGCAGTGGCGGACAGCAGGCCCGGCAGCGGCTGCCCAGTCGGCCTATTGATCTTTCATCAGCCCATAGAGTTAAAGCTGAAGGCATGAGGGAGAGGCTGGAGAGGCAGCCCCTCTTTTTATGGCAGCCCGCTGGAGCCTGCCTAGGATTGTTCCCTGTTTCCTCAGATTGTTTTTCATTTAGTCAGGGTGCAGTGCTGTGCCGCTCTGAAGAGGTGAGGTGAAGTGTCGCAGATATTTAGAGGAGTACGCAACAAGCTATGGTCTGGGTAGGTGGATACAATGGCATAGAAGGGCTTGTTTGATGATAACATTTGTGTGTTTGGGTTTTTGGCTGTAAGTGTATGTGGTGTGTGACTTCTCTATGGTATGTGTCTTCCTGTTCCAAAGCACAAGTAAAATAAGAAATGAATGTGTGTGTATTTTTGTGAGGAGAGAACACAGAAGACAACAGCTTCCTTTCTGCAATAAACTCACAGGACAAACAGCAGCACCACTAATTTAGTGGAAGAGATACATTAGACTGTGGCACTTGATAATATTTCTCCATGGACTCCCAGACTATTAATCACAGCCATTTTACTTTAAGAAAAAGTAGCAAGAGCTCTTAACGCAAATCAAATTTCACTTAAAGGGCTAAAATTACCTTCATCAATTTGCATTAAAGCCATGGTAGTGGTCAAGACATCCATGTGATATCCAATCAGAGGGTTTAATCAGTATGTGGGTGTGGTCCATTGTATCCCCAACAGTATTCCATTGATCCGAGCTCCAGCACTGAGCTGCAGCAGTCGTGCAGGGCCTGAACTTGGACATCTAACTGATATGTGATATTTGGATCCTTTTTTGAGGCAGCTCCACAGGGATCTGGTCCGAGAGAGAGAGAAGGAGAAAGAGAGAGAGGGAGAGAGAAACAGACATCAGATCAGCAGATCAGTTTTCACTGGACCTTGAATATTTCATGTAGAGAGTCCAACGGTAGACACAGAAATGGGCTAAATAACTTGCCAACAACCATGTCCAGTCACACACATGTAACTGATTTTGCATGCTTGCAAATACAGACAGCCTGATCACGCTGGAAATTTTTACATATTTGTGAAAAATTAAATATAATGTTTTCCACCTGAAGCCACACAACTTTAGTCCTCCGACAAAAAACTGAGCGAAGAATGACCCTAATATTTATACGAAAATACTATTTCATTGTAATGTTACAAAAAATAAAAAAAATGGCATTGTTTGCAGTGTATGACGAGTGTATTTTCATGAGAAGAAGTAGCACAAGCACACACCCTCACATGGTCATTTCACGCAAAGGGCCGGGTTAGGGGAATCGTGTCTGGATCATGTTTCTAGTCCAAGCGAACATGTGGTCGATGTGAGGCTGTGATACCGACTCAGCCCTGGTCCCAGAAGTGGATACAAAGGACAACATGCTCCAAAAGCCACACACAGTAGAGATATACCTGTGTTCACATGTGAAATTATTTGTTTGTTTTTATATTTTGTGTATTCTATTGACATATCTTTTGTCATTTAAGTCCCACTAAACGGTGCAAGACCATAAAACATTGGAACATAAATGTCAGACAATTCTAAAGAAAAAGTGAAATTATGTCCTGTGTAAAATGGACAGTAAATCTATCCAGGGTATCAGCAGTAACACTGCAGCGCGACGACTTGTTCTTGCAGCAATAACCCACACCTGACCCCTAAACCTTCACCCACAGAAAGGATGTTGTTTCACCGACTGTCTTCAAATACTTTCCTCTCGGAAAGACATCAGTGAAACAAGAGCTCGTCAGGCCCTGTATTTGTTTATTAAGTATGCTTTTGGACTGGCTTACTCCCAAGATGGCTGTAACTGAGAGATTTGTTCATGTAGGCATTACGCCTGGCTATCAGTGGTGAATTATTTATTGAAAAAAATCTACCCCTCCTTGACGGATGAGAGAATATGTAGGGCTGCTGCTCACCGACTCTGCCATAGTTTGGAGAAATTATGAAAACATGTTTCAGCGTGGCACTCTGGCAATTAATTAAAAAATCTGGGAAATATTCCCCCAAAATGCTGATAGTAGAAATGAAAGAAATACATCGACTTGACCAGGATAAAAATACAAACAAATAAGAGTATATCAGTTGTTTAGTATTTAAATATTCAGTGAAAACAATCAGATTTAATGACTATTATACAATTTCATGTATGAGCATTAAACGTTCAAATTGTTAGGTTATCAAACTCTTGTTCTGTGTCCTTCCAAACAGCTCATTATTTCTTAACTCTCTGTGCCTCCTTGCAGTGTTTGAATGGTGTTTTTTTGTAAATGCTTTAAAATCTTTAAGAATGAATATGATCAACTTCAGTGTCTATATTCCCACTGACAGGAAAGTCACAGATTCCACAGGGAAGAAGCGGTGGTTGCAAAACGTGTGCTGATGCTGTAGGACACAACCCCTGTTTTTGGCAATGATAAACCAAAAAGAAAAGGACACGTCACACAAAATCGGACAACTAGAAATTCAGTTACTATGGATATCTCTCATGCCAGATTTAAATCACAATGATTTGTTCAAATCAGAATAAATCACATTTGGTACTTTTCTCTGTCCGCTTTATTATGTTAGTTTTTGTAGTCTGCAGCAGTGAAAGAAAAAGAGACAGGCAGAGGGGCCTGGCTATTGTCATTCAATAGCCGAGCCATTTTGGAAATCACCGTTCTCGATTTGCTCCTGCTGCCTCCCTCTCTGTATTCCCTTATGGTTGCACTAGATGGAAGGTTTCCTTTTATAATTTCCAAGTTGCACACACGCCACCAACCCCCCTCCTCGTCAGAAAAACATACGCATGTCAAAGTCGGAGCTGAATGATTGAATGAGTCAGTGATAGAAGCAAAAATAAAGAAAGAAAAAAAATGAATCTGCAACAACAGGATGCATCTATATTGATAAAACTATTTAACCCTTATTTAAAATTTTACAACTAAATTCAAGTTGGGATCTCTCAGGGTAATTTACAGCGAGAGATGTCTATATATCGGTGTTTAAGCTAAAAGCTGTTCCATTACCAGAAGGGACTAATAATTGTGATCTATGCCTGCTCACTCAGCAAATAATCAATCATGCTTACTTAGTGGGTTAAAACAGGGGTTTTGCCTAGGATTTACTGACAAAAATCACAACAAACCATTGTCTTATATTGAGGGGCAGCTTCTTAGCCAATATGATATAATGCTCAGGTGACATGATCTCAAATAAACTATTCTGTGGGATATAATGATAGTTACGATGGCATACGGAGGCTTTTGTAAGCTCCAGACCTAATTTCAATAAAATCACTTTGGCCCTGTGACCCAGGCTCATCTAAACACGCTCACGTTGTCACACAAAGAGCCACTAAAAAAGGGGCCCATGACCCATTTTGTGTTTTTCAAGAATACCCATTTCAAGAATAAAGTATTGGACTGACGTTGCTATCAGTGAGTCAGCATCCTCACAGAGAGAAAAAAAAACACCCAGCAGAAATCGAGGAGAAAGAGCGCAGTGCACAGCAGTTGAACAGATTAGCAACGCAAGACAACTGACCAAACTACAAAACTCTGCGTAAAATCTGCGATGTTCATGGATGAGCTAAGAATGTGAATGCTGACAGGCTGATGACTTGAGTAATTACAGACCTGATTTAGAAACAACCTGCATGTTAAGAGTTTAATTTGCAGGAATCGGGCAGAATCTTCTCACTGCCAGTCTCACACACAGCGAGGGAGATTATTCTCATCAATAGGGCATGAAATTCACTGGCTGACCATTGGACACGCTGCTTGTTTTGAGGCCACCGAAGTGGCGACTGAAGTAATGTGCCAGTGTCTGTGAGAGAGAGAGAGAGAGAGAGAGAGAGAGAGTGTGTGTGTGTGTGTGTGTGTCACAGAGAGAGAGGGGGAAAGTAAAAGAAGGACAAGAACAAACGTGCGTGTGTCCGGGGGAGAAAAATAGAGGTTGATATTTGTGTATTTTCACGTGTGTGTGTGTGTGTGTGT
>JAVQJL010019108.1:0-22898 GCA_036024295.1 Nannoperca obscura | reverse complement strand
GTTGTCAACACTTACAGAACACACTATATAAACACACATACTGTGTGTGTATATATATATATATATATATATATATATATATATATATATATATATAACAAGTGAAAGGGGGTGAGGTCTTTGGTTGAGAAAATATTAGCATGTTAAATTATTATTAAATTATGAACTTGAGCAAGAGAAGGTCTACAACCTCTCTAGATCAGCTGAACACCTCTTCACACAACATTTTCACTGGTATCAGGTTGTAAATGCTGCTGCACTTATCTCTTCTGATAATGAATCTACTCGCTCTTCATCTCCATGTAGCCCCAGATCATCACTACGTGTTTCACAAAATACTTCCTTGCCATCTTGACATCATGTGGATCACAGTAAGTCTTTGATTTACTACCAAAATGATCCTCTGTGATTTTATTTGTGCCTAATGTGTTTAAAGTTGTCACATAAATCAAGTCAAATCAAGGGGAGAAAGAGGCGATTCTCTCCTTCCTCCCCCGTGCATTAGCTCACCCTCCTCTCGCAGACACTCCCCGCCCTGGCGCTCACTTCCCGTCTGTAGGCGCTCATACCAGGATGACGCTCGCTCAGCGCTTCCTCTTGACGACCCTCTGAGGTACATTTGATGTCAGCGTGAACAGCTTGTTTTCCTTTTCTCCCTCTGATTCCCTCTCTTGCTCCTTCTCCCGTTCATGCTTCTTATTTCTTCTTTAGTCTGAAGGGCTGTGGCATTATTGGACGCAGGTTTGAGAGAACATGGAACCAGATTGATGGCCGCTGGGGAGCGTGTCCATGACATGCAGGCCTGAGAAGAAGCTCAGAAAGAGCTCTTCTCTGCCCCCATCCATCATGAGCCCTAATCACCCAGTGATGGAGAACGTACAGGATGGAAGAGGAGAGAGTTCTGGATGACAGACATGCGTGTGCGTTTCACAACAAAAGCGGTTCTGTTATCTACTGTGAGCCACTTTCTTCTCAAGCTTTATTTATCCAAGGGAGGATTGTGGAGCAAAGATGATGTGTCTCTGCCTCACCGTTCTTGTAGTTAAGCCCTCATCTCACAGGACTAATATCATCTCAAGATGTGGAGTGATTTGAAGTAATTGCAGAGATCATCATTGTTTTTTCTCGTCTTATATTTCTTCAGGTAGTTATATTAGCCTTCTGTTCAACAAAATTGCTGCACAATCAGCCCTGCAAAACAGGATGTGACATCACGGTTCCAATGTGGATAATAAAAAAATACTGGTCAGAGCAATCACAAACTGTAAATGGTATTTGCTATCATGGTACAATAATGACTTTTCCATTTAGAAACACATCAGATCATGGTGGCTCTATAAACCAAGTGTGAATTTGCAGGGCAAAGTTAAACCTCACCTGTGCCTCTGCCTGAGCTGGCCAGGAGAGAGCAACAAAACAGGAGACACATCCATGTATTTGTCCATCAAACAAGCTTCTGTTTCTGCCAATGGAAGACAGGAACAAAGAAAGGACGGATGCAGGATGAAAGTAATGCTACCGTGCAACACCTTCAGCTCTCCAGAAGTCCTGTCCACCCTCCAAAATTCAAACACAACTCTGGTAAATCCCAGATTTAGGCCAACTGGTGGCTAGCTAGTCTGCTAAGAAGCCACAAGATGTAAATAAGAAAGATGATCTAGAGGTATACACCTCTATACACAACATCCTGTACAGTATTTATACCATAGACTGTATATAAAGATGGAAGATGCGTCTCCACTTCTTCTCACTGTACAAAAATTAAGCCAAAATATTCCGGATTTGGGAGCTACCATCTTGCGCTGGTGATGTCATTTGGAAACCGGAGTCTGCACAGGAGTAATCTGCGGCTCCGAGGTCCCGCCCATACACCTGCCAGATTCAATCATGAGCGCACTCACAGTTGTCAGTCATGACGTCTCACCCCCTTTTAATAGCATCAAACTAACTAATATAATGCATGTTAACTATCTGGATTGACAGAAACCATCTTTGGAAAAAATATATATTTATGACATGTACTTGAAGTGTACAGATTTTTCAGATTGGCCCCATGTCCCATCTGCTAACAAGGAGGGGGAAAGGTTTATGACCTATACTTCAGCCAGACACCGGAGGGTGATTGAGATATTTTGTCTTGTCCATCTAAAGTATACCATACATATTTATGCAAACTTAGCACATGTACTCCAGCCAGTTATGTTGAATAAAGTCAATGTGCGAAAAAATTTAATAAAGCACAGACGTCACTGACAAGCTGCATTTAAGCCACCTTCTGTGGCGCAGGAGGTAGGGCAGGTCGTCCATCAATTGTAGGGTTGGTGATTCGGCTCCTCCTGTCCATGTGTCGAAGTGTCCTTGAGCAAGACACTGAACCCCCAGTTGCTCCTGATTTGGACGTTGCTTTGGATAAAAGCATTGCATTGCATTGCTCAAGGGCACTTCAGCAGTAGGTGTGGTGGAGGAAGCATCTGTTATTCACTTTCTCCAACATAATTTCTTAACTTTTGGACTTGAAAAACAAACCAGCGAGTCACTTATTTATTCTCTATGCTGCAATTTATTGGAATGACATGTACCCCCCAGACAGCACTGAGGTATCCACATACACAAACTCCATTTTCATCATGTTACCCACTCCGTCGTCATGCAGTATGTCAGTCATGTGTCAGGCAGGCTCACCACAATTATCTTCCTTGTAGTTCAACACATTTTAATACCATAATTTGTGCTTTGATAATGTGAAATTGTCAGACACAAAGCTCTGATAATCTCGCCTGCTTATTTGTGGTTCTAACAGAATTGATTGGGCGATTTATTGGAAAGCCCTCAGTAGTTGATCGACACCAGGTTCATCACTGAAAAACACGGAGAATCAACTGAGCTTTTGTAATCCACTCAGTACCATATCACTGTCAAAATGACCATTTAACATGTCAAGTCAAGACAGTTTCCAAAGAGAGAGTAGAGAGAACCACATGTTCCACACAAAAGACTGAGGCTTTAATTGCTTCTTCACATTTCAATAATGGGTTTTAATTTCATAAAAGCAATTATATTGTCAAAGCTGGTGTCACATTTTTCAAATAGTGGATTTGCAAAGATCAAGAAAACAACACACACACGCACTTTAAAAAAAGAAAAATGCCTCATCAGCAATTATATGACAGATAACTTTTCCTGCAGAACATCAATCACATCCAAGTCTCTTCCCACATCTCACCTTTATTTAGTTATTTGTCACCAAAAAGATTAATAGTCACTTAGCATATTATTGCACGGCATGCTGCCATAGCTCCTGCAATGACACGATACTTAGCTTCTCAGCTGTCAGCGACCCATGCAGGGAAGAGGATACTGCAGGTTCACATGGCAGAGGAGCAGAGGCAGAGGTTAATACACTCGCAGGGAGGATGTGTCACTGTCAACACATCTCTTTTTATGACAGAGTGTTCATTTGAGATACTTTACCTTGCAGCTTAAAGTGTGGCAAAATATTACCCCAAAATACAAAAATGCACACTCATAGAAATGCAAATGACTTGCAATGATAAACGACTTATAATAACAGCAAAATATAATTGTTATTGATGAATTTTCTGTTGAAAAGCAGAACAAATGTCAGCTGTCAGACGAAAGATGCCAAACCCTTTGGAGCATTCATCAAAACGACTGTCAGGCTTTTTGAATATTTAAGTATATTGACTACAGTTGCAGATGTATGATGTGCAATCTATTGAACTACCGATATTTAAATTTAATTTGAAGGCTATGGATTTTCGCTTTATACAAACTGAAACACAAGTGCAAAGAAATGTAAAGCTGACTCTACGAACAAATACAGCCTTGGAGCAGGGTAGGAGTGCTGCAATGTGAAAAGGAAAAAAAACACATGACCTCATTCAGTCCGACCATTATCACTGAAGTAATGCACAAGCTGTTGTTCCAGGTAGGACTGTGCCTCATTTGTCAATGTCAGATGAAAGGTTTTGCAAGACAAAGACCCATTAAGAGCTCAGACTAAGTGTTTCTTCTTTCGGAATATTATATGATAGCCATTTGTTTTCACTGTCTCACGTAGTAAAGATATGATTGACTCTCATCTCGGGAGGCAAAAGGTTTATTTCAGAGGCTGCACTGATCTGCCAGCATCAGTTGTTAATGTAATGACCCACGAAGACAGGTCAATCTCTTCATCAAGGCCCCAAACACACAATATATTCCTTTATATTTAAACAGTATTGTATTAAAGCTCATTAAAATCTTAAAAAAAACAAAAACATTAAAAAGTTATATTCCTTAAACTTCCAATCCTGGTTGAATCCTGAAGATTTCTGTGTTTACTAGTGGTAACAGCAAATGTGGTTTAATATTACAGCAAACACTCCTTGAACAGCTACTTTGCCATAAATACAACAGAGGAACAATTGTGTCTGTTCACAGTGCAGCCAAACAAACTCATATTATTTTAATGAAGATCTTGTCCGATAATTTTCCTTTTCCCATCTTGCTGTGAGCAACTGTGATCTGATTTCATGCTGCACGCTGCGTGAGTTTCCACACAAAAGCAAGACACGGTAAAAAGAGCTGGTTACCTTACTGAGGAGTTGGAGATGTTTAGCCTGTCGCCTGTTGCTTTTTATTTAACAGCTCACCATGGCTGCTCCTTCCTGCTATTCCTATCCTGCATTATACTCTGTAATACAACTGATCTGCTGTCAAAAATGTTTTTGAAAAAATGTTTTCTCGTTTTGTTTTGATGAACAATTGTTGTCAGCGCTAGTCTCAGTGACAAGTCTACAAAGTTTATGCAGAAAGTTCCCTGTGACTGCTCCGCAATAAAAGTCACTTTGTGTTTCATCACCACTTTTAATACAAAGCAGCAGAAGGAAATCTTGGGTTTGTAGGAGTAAATTAATACAGCTTTAATACAACTGTAGGTAAGTGAACAGTAAACATTAAGGCGGATATCAGTGAAATAAAAGTATAAACAGTAAGTCTGGATTACTTGCTTTCATCTGTGAATCCCTTGTGTGAAGGGACGCAGTTAAGTCCTGTGTGGGAATGATGGAGTCTGCTACACCACTAACAATGAGGTCATGTAAATAAAGTGAATGGTTATTGCTGAAATACATAGCGTCAAAAATGTAATTTGATTTCATGGACATCTCAAGGATTATAACTTCACTTAAACCTGACAAAATCTGACTTGTTATGTTGACCTAATTGTGACATCTGCTTTCAAATGAATAACATACAGTAATTTGCAGCATTGTTTAATATACATTTAATATTTTTAATATATTGTTTCATCTTTTCACCTAAATGTCTGTGTGTATGTAGGATTTTACAGATCTGTTGAACTAGTCCCAGATAGATTGCTCCTGTCATTCTTTGTCTTTGTAATAACCTGTTTATTTTTCAACCTGTCAGTAGCTCTTCAACAGAGGCAAAAAATAACAACTGCTTGTGCCAACAGAGTGGCAAGTATGCTACCTGAGAAAACAGACAGAGAAACTATGTCCTATAAAACACTCATGTATTTGTATTGGCCTCCAGGACTGAGAGCGAACAACATGGAAATCCCCTCTTTAAGGTTTCATGTTGCTCCCTTCTCTCCGCCCTCTCTGCTGGCGTCGGCCATTAAAGCGCTCATGGTGTTCACTTTATCATTCTTATGACTCCCATCTTCAGCATCGGGGCTGAGGCTCTCCTCCCCCTCCGTCTCTAATTCATCATCCTTTATAGAGACTAATAGGCTAGAGGTGACACCAGGGAGAGCCAACGATGACTCCTGGCTGCTCAGATCCACTCCAAGTGAAGGGTTTTCATTTGCCTCCAAGACACGGTGGTA
Organism: Nannoperca obscura; assembly: GCA_036024295.1. Taxonomy (NCBI): domain Eukaryota; kingdom Metazoa; phylum Chordata; class Actinopteri; order Centrarchiformes; family Percichthyidae; genus Nannoperca; species Nannoperca obscura. The sequence goes on along the minus strand of JAVQJL010019108.1, from coordinate 17,044 downwards.
TTCATTTGTTGCAATAGCACCCAATTTTCTCCTGGCTTAGAGCACAAAACTCTGTGAATCTTTACGAGACCTCTTAAACGGAGATGTACAGCTCAAGCTTAAGAGTGTTGTATGATATTGTTTCCCTCCTGTTCACCTCTTAGTGCTAATATTACTAGTTTCTAATTAAATGCTATGTATTTTATTTTGTAACTGCAGGTGTAGGAGAAGGAGAGTGAACCCCAGAAAATAGACAATATTGGTCATTTGTTCAGCAGCGTGAACCAAGTCAAATGCAAAAAAAAAACAAAAACATTTTGCTCGAGTGAAAAATTTCAGCAGATTCTGCTGCTCCACTTCACTTCCTGAATGCACTGAGAGAAGAGAAACATGGAAAAAAACTTCAAGGAAATGATCAGAACAAAAATAACTGGAATTCTTGGTAAGTTTTGAGAGGGACAATCCACCCACACATGGTTGGTGGATATGTTATTTCTTAGCTATCAGTTACAGCCAAAGTACTGTCAATAGCCTACATGGGCTGTTTAATGTAGCAAACAAACTATGATGAGGCCAATATTTGCTTTGCATTCGATCTTAACACACTTTACACAAAGAAAAAGAAAGGGGTTTGGTTGGATGAATGTGTTTACAAAGCATCTGACCTCAACACTGGAAGCAGGTTTTCGCCAGTGCTGTCAGTGCTGGTTTCATTTAAGTATTAAGATAATCTCACTCTAACCTTAAGCAACCACTTGTAAATTGCAAAAAAACTGAAGGATTTACCTTGGTGTCTCTTTATCGTACCAGGAGTGAAAGTCACTAAAAGAATCATACGATAAACATTGTGTAAGCTGTGTGAAGCACTGACTTTGTGTGCTGTCCACCATCCCCAGCAAGGAGCCTGCGACATTATTTAGTTAAAAAGGAGTATCGGTTTTCTGTAGCAGTAAAGTTAAGTTCAGATGCCACTGCCCAATGTCTTTCATGTCACAATATCTTTCGGCATGAAACTCTCCCGATTAAATCATCAGTCCAAAAATATAAACTGTGTCAGAAAATATCTGAATCTTGGATAAAAAGTCAAAGGTACAAGCTTGTCTACCGTGGAAGAAGCTATCTATGACATGCATTTTGACCAGAAACATCCACTGACCAAGCTTAAAATGATGTCATGCGCGTCGCTAACAGCAGGTAGAAGCCAAACATTATGCTGATGAGACAACAGATTTCATAATCTGTTAAGTTAATTGGTTTAATTTTGGGGTCAACTTTTGGTGGAATTCAAACAACTTTGGGGCTGCAACAACAAAACATTTTGAATTAGCTACCCCTTCTGGCAATGGTGGCTGAGGTTCATGGGTACTGTAGTATTTAGAGCCATCCACCATGCCAAAATTAAGGATAAAACATGAAACCTCAACAACAAAGTTTAAATAATTGAGACTGGTGGTCCTAGCATAAACCTATTTGTTTGTTACATCATCTGGGAGACCTCTGTGTTTCCAAGTTAAGCAACACTGTTTTAGTTGAAATGGAAATACAAAATGGAAAAACTTTTGTACCGCTGCTATCTAACCTTCTTCTAGCCTGAATGTATTTTTGTCTAAAATGTTCTGTTAGCTTATTATGACAAGTCTGTCGTTCAGGTTCTGCAGCTGTATTTAAATGTAACTGCAAACATCAGACTGTGACAGAGCAAAGTCTGTGGAAGGGCGATGCAGCTGGAAGGGGAGTAAGTCGGATCCTTTTTGTACGTGCAAAGTGCTTAGTTTGGAAAAGCTGGATACACCTAAATCTTTAGCAGGAGAGTGTGGGTGTTCACTGGAAAACAACTAAAAGGAAAATGTAAATATAATATATAAATATAATTGTTTATGAATTAATCTCTGACTTGCTGAGGAGACATAAAATATATACTTTAAAAAAGGCTTATGGAGTATTGCATTTCCAAAAGTATTATTTGTTTAATCCACAGGTAGACTATTAGCTGGACGAGCTGAGTTATGGACCTCTTCATCTAAATAAATGAGAAATTATTAGGTAAATTAACAAGGCAATGATAACATCATTTAGCCGTCCCAATTTTAGACAACGTGGGAAGAAGATGCTAAATTACTCCACTCAGAAACCGCTCCTCCGTTAATAGTATTTCCAATAAAGGGTAATACGGTTTGTTTAACCAAGAGGTGCTTCCTTTGGGGAGAAAAAAATATTAGGTTGAGAAATGTGTTTATTTTTAAACTGAATAACAAGGGATATTTATCCAAGCTGGAATGCCTGAGAAAAAATAACTATGTACAAGCTTTTTCCACATGAATTCTGAGTCATTGCTTATGGATAGAAGCAATAACACAGTGAAAATGTATACTGCCTAAACTATAACTTGATGCTTTTAAATGCCAACCATTTGAATTATAAATGTGCCATGATGCAGCGATAAAAATATCAGCTGCAACTGTATCTACTGTGTTTCAAATAATGTTCAGTAGAACTGCAGTCTTCGGAGCTTGGCATTAATATCTATTTCTCTCTTCTCTCCATAAAGTTAAAGTCTGTAATGATGCTTCAGCATAGGTTGTTATTTTTGTATAATGACAACTTTCAATGTGACTAGAAAATGTAAAAAAACACTTTCGGCTCAGGAATTGAGTGCTCCATGCAAGAAATCTGGATAATCCAACAATTAGCTTGAAACTGCTACTGCTTGTTTCATCCCCCCAACTCCTGGTCACTGAGTAGAGCAAATATAGATTTCATGACTGTATTATTAACTAATGCTACTTTGCATATTTCAAGTGTAATGAACCGCTTAAAAGTTATTTCCTTCTTCCTCTTAGGGCTGTCAGACTGCAATGTTCCTGCCAGTTATTGCTTTGATGCTTCAGCAGAATACTGGATTATGTTCAAAGGCAATGTTGTAATTTTGTAAATATGTATTTATACAATATCTTGGATCTGCTGTTTAGGAAAAGATTGGTAATTGCAAATGGAGGTATGGTCAAGCAACTAAAACAGTCTTTAGGGTTAGATAAAGATTGTGGAGAAAAAAATCAACCCATGATTGTTTGTCAGTAGAAAAACACTAAATCTGCACAAAGATCAGATGTACCACCACCTCAACATCAACAACCTTATTTCACCTCTAAATTAAGGGCTCAATTACTCCCTGCATTGGCACTGAAAGTTGTCATTGGACATAAAGTGTGTGCTGCGGAATCCTCCATTATGAACGTAAATCCTTTGATACTGGGCTAAAAGGTATACAGGTATAAAATCACATTTGCCATTAATCACCAATTGTATCCAAATCATTACTTGTTAAGAGCAGGTTTTGTTACAGATTGTAAAATATAAATATCCAAATAAATATCCAAATATCTACTGGTGCCCTTTTTCACTACGGGATTGTCTCCGTTTCAACGAATTCTCAGAGTACATACAGGCCAAGTCAGTAACTCAGACACAAAAACATGTAGACAAGCTGTGGCCCCGTGAAAGGGGTCAGATCTCAAATCTCATGCAGATGATCTCTAAGAAAATCTTCCCATCTGCTTTGCCATGCTGCCCTGCTGTCCCAAGAGAGTGCTTAAACAGACTGTCCAAGAAATTAGGAGTGCAACCAAAGCTCTCTTGGTGGAAAATGAGAAAGTTGCTGATTGTTGGAAAGCAGTTTCTCAACTGATCCTGTGACAAGAAAGTCATGATGAATAAAAACAGGGTTTCTGCATAACTGTGCAGTGATCACTACTACACTACTTCTCAACTCCTAGTTCAAGTTAATTGAGAACTGCACTTTTTTCAACATTTTCATTGGCCCTTTAAATGAAGATCCTGTAAGCAAACACATTGTTGAATTACATGCAGACTCTACAGTGAGTCAATTAGTGTTGCCAAGGTATATCACATGGTACAGCATAGGTGTAAGATATGATACAAGTCTACAGATGATAGCTACTGATGATAGTTTACCTGGAGAAAAAGAACAGCACAGTATCCTAAGAATTGCACCCATTTTGGATGATTAGGCACCTGATGATTAATGTCCAGTGTCAACATGGAAATGATGTGAAGGCTGAGGTGGTGGATTAGCATATTTGTCTTTTTATTAGTTATTACTTTAATTTGCCTGATCTTTGATCTTTGATCTTTCCTTAAAAAGAATGGGAAGGTTGCATGCTCATAACTCAGATGCAATCATTAAGTTCAACTCATAAGGTGGACCAGCATTTCAAATGGCCTTTTTCCTTACCATAGCTGCCATGCATAGGAACCATCAAAAAAGAGAATTTTGAAGGTTTAGGAAATAAATGACTCTGCATGGCTACCACAGGGTGTCAAAATACCATAAAAACATTTTAATTGATTTCACAAGTACTTAAAAAATATGAATCAAGCAGGTATTTTCTGTTCTTAACAACATCAATGTGACTAATATGCCTGTCATTCATATTACCTCCTGATATGTCCCTGTACATCTACCCAGCTCCCTATGACACATTTTTTCAGGTAATCTATAGCTCATTCTAAACTCTGCCACCCCAAGTTTGGATCATTGATTGGTAACTTTGACGCCTGGATTCTGGCCCCCAGCCAAAAATGATAACTGTTCATATGGGACGATGGGTCTAAGTGCTAAATCAATGGGGCAAAGCTCTCTGATGTGGATATAACGTTACCGAGAAGGCCAGTGGCACGAGGTGGGGAAGATGTTTCCCTGGGGAAGACTTTTGGAGACACACCACCACCGCCAGCCGAAACTCCAGTCCAGGGGTTAATCATTCACACGATCAATTACAGCACCTTAGCAAAGTACCCGTTTTGGAGAAGTTACAGTTTGTCTATCAATATCCTCTCATGTGGTTTAATTGATGTGACAACCATTATATTTACCAGCACTGATCGTCTTTGATTTTGTCATGTCATTCTTCTCTCTGGGCCACATTGAGGGTTATAAGAAGTTGTAGTCCAAGTGTAGTCCAAGTACGGTCAACAGTGTGTTTATGTGGGCATGCAAATGTTCGTGTACATGTGTGAATCACTGAAAGAGTCAAAGTCAGACTGAGGGATTGAAAGAGAGAGAAAGGGAATAAGATCAGGGAAATCAAGCAGAACCCAATGAGTTTGACGCTTCGCTGCCCACATATTTCCTGTAAGGTTGTTCTAACAGAGAACGGTCATTTTTCTAAACCTCAGCTTCAGTTTCAAATGAAGCAGCCATGCCTGCACTGTGACTGGACCACAGTATGATTGTGGTAGGGGGCAATTTCGGCGGCTTGGTGATCATTAGGGCCGCATGGTGTTGTTCTCAGGCGCGCTAAATTAGCTTGCCCGTCCCAAATGGACATTACACATGCACACAATGCCAAACCGCGCTGTCAGGGAGGAGTCTGGGCGATGTTGCTGCCACATTAAGTTGTTTCCATCATTAGGCTCACTGTTGCTTATTTCCCTTGTGAGTCATGTGTTTTTGTTTTGAGGGATGGGTCCATCAAGGCCGGATGTGAGGCTCAAATGTACTGTTGAACAGTTATGTGTCAATTATTATGTGTCCCACTATATGTCTTTAATTTGGTTTTCTTTTGTCTCTTTAAATTAAAAAACAAATCCCATGAAACGCATCTATGAAAATGAGGATTTAGGTTTCAGACAACACAAGCATTTGCCAAATGAGCAATTTCTCAAATAACACCACAGTATCTGTAATCAGCCACACTGCCAGGGTCTCTGTCTCTTACTGTGATAACGATGGCTGATATGGTCGGTTCAAATTAGCCTTTTGCTTCTACTCTTCCCATTGTCTTGGATGTGATTGTGTCTGAAACTGGATGTCAGTGCAGGACACAATGCAGGGGTTGGTTCAAAGTATTCAGTTTAACAATGCTTTCCACAGAATCTTGAACTGCAACAAAAGTAAAAAATAAATAAATAAATATAAATTCTAATATTTGTAAAAAATATATATCTGTTGTTTATAGAAAGCAGGAGGTAAAGGGGGTACGAAATAATGGGATTTGGAGAGAAATCTTGTAAGAAACATCTTGATATGGATCATTTACCAATAACTGGATAATGAACAAATGCAAACAAGTTTGTTGGATGCTTTCACACCATTAAGGACATGGCTATTTCTGATTCAACTTTGCAATGTATCTTTACTCTCTTAAGGTTTAAAGTTAACATGCTTCTCCCGAACACCCCTCGGCTGACCAGCTCTGGGAACAGAAGGGGGCTCTAAAGATGGGGCATCTAGCAGGCAGACTGAGCAGTTGTGTCTGGAAATCTGACACAACTGAGCCCCTCACCCAAAACTTAAAATACTGGCAGAAATCAATAGCTGCAGCATGTTATCTAACAGAGTATCGCAGGTCTTGACATTTCAGCCAGGCCAGATAGATACCTAACTCATCTGCGACAGATCTGCAGTAGTTCTCTAACCGCAGTTGAATGCAGTTACATTTTCAAATTCTCATGGTGTGTTCAAACTGAATTTGAAGCAGTTTTAGAGGTACCAAGTGGTTGGAAGACATACACAACGATGCAAATTGAAACTTGAACCAAACATGTGTGCTTAACACTTTTTGCTGACATCTGCACAGGTACAATGATTGTTAGGTGCGAATAAATACAAACTGCAAGAAGAATTTGCTTCAGTCTGAACGCAGCTTCGAAAATTTCTTAGGTAAGTTGAGTTGCAGTGGTGGGCAGATTTGGACCCACATTACCTCATGTTTAGTGTCACCAGGGATGGAAAGAGGTATTTTCTTTCAGATAATTTTTAAACTTAAGTTATTTCAAGATGTAAGGATCTTTTTCAAATGAACAGAAATACAAAATGGCCCACAAATGTCCAGACATTTCATGATGTGGTTTCTTTGTAAAAGAACAACGTTCCTCTTTGTGGCTTTAGAAACGTTCAAACTTTATTCAGTCTTCATGAGGGCAAACTCAATAAGGAAAGATTTTGCATGGAATGCATCTTAACCCTCATTTTTCATCAGCAGAAGTAATAAAAAGAACTGATATTAATGTTTATATAACAACTGCTATCCCACAGGTCCCCCAGAGGAGAAGAAAATGCAAATATTTGAACATTTAATGATCCTGGCATCTTAGCCTATTCTAAAACAATGAATTATTTCCCTGTTTTAAATAAAGAAAAATAAAACATTTCTCTGTATAATTAAAAGCTGGTCTGCAGCCTCTGGGCGTCTCAGACATTGTCTTTAACTGTGAGAAAAGATGAAAAACAGATCCTGCATATAAACAACGCCGTCTACGAGTCAGTGCAAGTGCACCTCACTCAGACGCCTGTGTGGAATGCATTCTGGGTAACGTGCTGTCTAGCCCTCATGTCCGTCATCTTAAATAGCAGCAAAGACAGAACACTTGTGGACCTCTCTGGCAGATTTATGGGCTGTTAATGTCTTCCCCGTCCACCCGCTGTATTCCTGCTGCTTTTGTTTTGACGGTGCAGGTTATGATTCTCCAGGCTGAGACGTAATAAATCATCGAATCCTCGCGTCATCTCAAGTTGACTCACTCCCAGGCTTCTTTTTTTCTGGACTGTCCGTCGAACAGGATCCGGCGGCAGAGGTCAGCCAACCTCTCGGGGTGGCAGGGTCAAGTTTAGTGAGACTTTTTAGCAGATGGTCTTTAGAGTTCAGTCTGTCACTCAGGAAGAACAGAGAAAGAGTAGAAAAGACACTTTAAGGCATTAATTGACCTGTGTGTGTCTCAATATTGACCTGGCTTAGTCTCAAAATGCTCCCCCCCTTGTCTCCAAAATGAGACACTTAAGGTCAAAACGTCAGCAAAACAGTCCTTAAATACCACTTATTCACCGCTCACTTAAATATTGATGATAAACTGAGTGGCTCAGCCCAATTCTCATTCAATTGGAAATCAATACTTTTAGCTTCTTTTGCAAACAACAGACGTGTAAGGATACTCATTAATTTTGTAATTGGAGGTCTTCTTTTTTGATTAACTATAAAGCATTTTTTGTTGAAACTTTCCACATAACATGAACTGAGAAGGTTCGATCCGGCTTTTTTTTTTTCTTTAATAAAAGGAATTACTCAAAAAACTATATTTTACTCAAACTATACATGAAGCTCTACTGCATTCAAAAATAGCTGGTTCATTTTCAAAAAGTCGTAGGTACAAGCTTGTGTACACAAAATCGTTTGGGGGGAAGCTAGCTATAACTCCCAAGGATACTCACTGAGCTTAAAATTCGGTCACCTATGCTACTGATGGCAGGCTGGAGCTAAAGACAATGCTGTTGAGAAAACGAATTTTACAATCTACAGCTTAACTTGCAAGTTCTGGTTCCATTTTTGGATAAAGTCAGTGTTTTGTTTACAACTGCAACAACAAAGCTACTGCCCCAATTTGTGCCTCTAACTGGCTTCTTTCCCATAGCTACTGCGGCCGGGGCTCAGACTAACTGTACAGTGATGTCTCCAGCTTGTCCAGGTGAGAAATAGATGTAAATGTGGGAGCAGACATGAGGAGCACAGATAAGACCCAGACCAAAGAGCTAAAGTGTATTAACTTATTAAGTATGTTCTTTGTTGCTTCACACTAAAGGAATCCAGCCTCTGCTTTGCTTCCTCAGTATTTTCTTTTCAGTCTCAATCAATCACCTGTTTTGTTGGTTGGGGAGCCATCTTTGCATCCTGATGTTAATCAAATAAACGGCACATGTTTTACACGAGTTTACCATCCCATATTCATCACAGCTTGCTCGTTTTCTAATGGCGTAATTATTCTAATGTTGTTTAATCCACATGGGTAATTAGCATTTTTGATTGCAACTATATCCGCAGGTGAATTGAAGGGAGGGAAAAATAAAAGAATAGAGACAGCCCAAAATACATTTAGACATGTTACAGAAGCTTGTATTAGCTGCAGAAATTGTGTTTTATAAAGAGAGACATTTGTCCAAATTAGTAAACTTGATTCACACTTTAAACAAAATGTCTTTGTTAATTCAACATTTAAAGTTAAGGTTAAAATCAAGACCAGGAGAGCAGGTTTAAGCAGTGCAGCTGAGGGAAGCTGCAGTCTTTAAGTGAATGAGATCAGGTTCCTGAAGCGAGATAGCTGAGTGAACTGAGCCGTGACTTAAGGCACCCCTCTTAGTGTACTTTTTTCTTGCTTTGGGAAAACATGTCTGTTGAAACAGTCAACAGAGTGCACCGACGCACGATGGCTTTACCCTGCGTTTACTCAGGTTACTCCATATGGACGCCTTGCCACATGGTCCCCTCGGTCCTCCAGCAGCAACCACACTCCCTGCCCTTGAGAGGGACAGAGGATATGTTGAGAAGACGCTGTGTGTGTGTGTGTTTGGGTTAGTGTGTTTAGTTAGTCTCTCTACCACCTTTCAAGCCACGTCCACACTGTGGGCCGTCACGCTAAGTTACAATTTGAAATTACTTTATCTGTTTAAGGATTTAACCAAAACACATCACATTGTTTATATACATCAAGAAGTTGCATTCAACAGTGGGCAAGGTTAATATGCTAGAAAAATTGCAAGAAATACACACTTTCTTGGAAAACAGTGGATCATGGGACAAAAATTCCCTAAATAATTATTTATCCTCACCATAAGAAGAAGCCTACACCTTCTGGTTTTTATGCAACTTGAAGCAGTGTAACATTTTAGCAAGATATAAAATATTCACTCTCCCTTTAGCTCTGTTTTTTGTCTCCTCCAGCTTCTAAGGGAAATATCTGTCTCTTTAGCTGCTAAATGCTCCACTATGTTCACCAGCTTGATGCTAACTTTACCTTGCTGCTGTTTGGTGCTGGGCATGTATTCTACTGTGGGTTTTTATCAGAGCTTATTCGGTGAAAAGGCTGCTGCTACTGGAAACAGAACACCCACCAAATGCTCTGACTGCCCCACCAAACCAACCCACTTTATACCAGAATTCTAAAAATACCTCATAGTATTTTATTTTGTGCTTTTTGATTTGGCCAATCATAAACATGCCACGTCGACATTTACTTATATCTGATAGGTTGGTCTGGCCATTAGTTAGGGCTAGATGTATTATTAGATTCTTTGACTTTAGTTGTATTTACCATAAAAAGTGCATGTTATAGCTTACAGTCCTAAAGAACACTACACAACGGTACTACAGGGTTCTAACTTCTCAAAGTCAATGGGGTTTTTGAATGGGTGATGATATTTTGTGAAGATTATCTTGTTGAACATTAGGCTACCTGTATGTGCCACAGAGTTTGTTTTGTTTCTGCATCAATCCAGAGGAAGAATTTTTGCTGATAGAACCACGCTAACGTCTGGGTTGACCTACACTAAAACTGTATCTCTTGGCCACTCAACACAGCAGCAGTTTGTGACCAGTCAATGTCTCTTACTGCCTCCCTAATCAAAGTAGTGTCAAACCGGGCCTGGTCTCTCGTGTTCTGATGCCAGACACGCTGAGGTGTTTACATAGTTGACGGCCTTGCAATGTTACACTTAAGTGCATAAGTGAGAAAATATTTAACATTTTCAATTCCTTGGTTATTCTGGGACTATAAAGAAAGGGCTGAAGGGTGCTGATGGTGGGGGTATGATGAGCTGTAGTGCTCATCCATCAAGACCACTTACACGCCATAGGATCTGCTCTATAGCTGAGGGGGGAAATTAAGTTACAGACCCACATCTGCTGATACCCGCTGGTTCATTAGAGGATCCGCCTGCTTAGGCAGCAACTGTGTGGCATTGAACACGCTGCAAAAAATGAAATAAATATACAATCTATCCTTTGTGGAAAAAATACCTGAAGATTAACTTTCAGGATGTGTTAAAGAGATGCAATCCGAAAAGTTTATATCCTTGAAAAATACTTATTTTTCAAATGGTGCTTATTTCATGGTGCTTTTGTATTTTCAAAAAAAAACCCTTTTTATTCTGGGGGAAATAGTCTGCCATTAAGGTGAGGTAAGGTGACCTTTGACATCATGTGAAATCAACTGGTGCTTTAATTCAAAACTAATTCAAAAATTCAAAAAAGAATTAGCCAATTGAACAACACATTGTCCGACTGCACTTATTTAAACAATGATAATATTGTGAGAAATTCAAAATTGGCATGGTTTGTTTTCACCTACATTTCTTGCAGTGCATCTCTTCAGCAGCAGAGCTCTTTAGGAAGGAGGAGGGTGGAGTAGAAAAGAAGGAAGGGCAGAGATTCAGAGTTCATTTTAAACCAGGAACCACTATCAGCGTGAGTCTGCCACCACAGCCCAATGCGAATTAAACTGATTGGATGCAATTGGTTTGGCACAGATGTTGCTGACATTGACAAAAAAAAAGTTAGTTGGTTGTTTCAATTAGTGGGGGTGGGGCGCAGAGCAATGGGAGCAACGGAGGGAGGAGACGGCTGCTTTTACTTATCTTGTTATGAGAATTTGGTTGTATTGAAGATAATCATGTATCATACAGGTTTGAGTAAGCCTGACTATTGCTGCCTGGCAAAAACATGTCAAATGTGATTTCCTTGTGACAGTCATGTATTTTTTTTTAAGTTATACAATAATTTCTTCTAACAGGCTACCATTTTTTTACATGTTGTTTGTAGACTGTCCTCTTCAAAAACACAGTCTTCTTGCAGCAGCTTATTATGAACCATATTTATATTTATTGTTAGGGGACATATAAAGGGCACCAAAGAATGGTCAAACAACAGAGGACTTTCTCCCAGGAGACGGCTGCACATGTCACGTGTGAAACCAAAAGTAAATGTTGACTGATTTTACTTCTGTTTTTAAATCAAACTGCTGCTGCTAGTTTATAAATCACTCCAAAACACATCTCTGATGTCTTTGAAGAACATAAACCCAGTAGGGCAGTTAGATCTTGAGGAGGCAGTCAGCTGGTTGAACCTCAAACAGAACCGCTGCTTTTAGATATTATGCTGCACACAGATGGAACCAACTTCCTCTAGATCTCACTGGTTTCTCTATTGCACATCGTTTTACTGCACTTTATCTGTATTTTATTTAATTTTATCTCATTTTAAAATATCTTTTTTTGTTTTATTGTTAATAATGTCTAATTTCTAATGCATTTATGTGCCTTGCCTAAAGCAGCTTGAATTGCCTCTATATTTGAATGTGCTATATCAATAAAGCTGCCTTGCCTTGCTTTATTTTAACTTACGCTGCCTGCGTAATTTAAGATATATACATAAGTTACATAACTAATGTACTTATTTTAACCCAAACCATGATCTTTTCCTAAACCCAACTATGTAGATTTGGTGCCTAAACATAACCAAACTGCAACTGTTTCACAATGTTAGCCAAGTTCTCATTAATGTCACCATGATGACGAAGGCCTGGTACCCCTATATATGTTGTTTTGGGAGTCATTGGCAAAATACCTATTCTGTCGTTTATGTTGGAGGACTGTGTATTTGTGGTGTTTTCTAGTATTTTGACCATGGGTATTACAGTGAAATGCATTTTTCATGTGTACTTGTATGACAAAGCACATGTGTATTCAGTATAATCGATTCCCTTATGTCAAACATGTGCCCTGATAGGTCCAATGACCAAAAGCTTTATCATTAAATGTTTGCATTGGTCCTCCCTTTTTTCTCTATTTGATTTTCGGGCTCTCTTGCACTAAAAGTTATAATCCTAGGTTTTTATGAAGTGAAATGGTTTAGAATAGATTTAGGCACTTGAAATGCTGTATTGTTTGTCACTTTAGTGCATTTTGTACTGCCCTTTGTGCTGAGGAATGACAAAATTATTCATTCAACTAAAGACAAACAACACACTTTGAAATAGAAGCTACTCATTCTTACAGCAGCAGCTACGATATAGAAAATACAATATGAAGAATATGGATGAACAAAATCCTGTTTGCTTTCATATATTTAGGCTTAATGTATTCAGGGATGCTTTGCTGACTGTGCATTCTTACTTTTAGCAACTTTGTGCTTCACATTCATACCATCAGGGAGATACCATCTTTACTGCTGACCATTCAGCCGCTCAACTCAAACATTTATTCACATTTTACAGTTTAGGTTCTCTGCAGAAACTTTTTCCTGAGTGTCTAAAAATGACTGTATATGGTTCCAATGCATCTCAAATATTAAAGGTATTTAAATGTTATGTCAGTGTCATAGGTGCCTTGCAAGATTTCTGTGTGCTGGGAAAACAAATCAAAAGAGTTTCTGCGAAATAGGTACTATGGTAAAAAATGTTTTAATTGTAAGCCATTCAGGACAGATTTTTGAGGGAGTGGAGTATGTTACGATCTGTTGAACCATCCTTCACATCAAAACCTCGTGGATCCTTCTTGTACAGGAATGAAAATACTTGAAGCACCCTGTGGACGGATTGTCGTCCATCCTCATGTTGCTCCAGACTGTGGAGCATTTTTCAATTAAGCATTTCATTTCTGACAGTTGAAACGAAACTAGGCTTGAAATGTATGAACGATGGCACTTAGTGAGAAACTACCATCCACACTCCATTAACCACTGTCATTCACAAAGTAGATTGCACGATTAGGGCAAGCCATAAGTCAAATGTGTAATTCAACATGCCTTCCTCTGGCCCCTATCTCCTCCCAGTTTTTAGATCTGCAGCGGTTGGAGATGTGAGTGTGGGAGGATGCTGGCTACTTGTCCCATAAGGGTACTTCCTATTGCTTTTCACCTTATCTAGATTCTTCAGATTAGCCAGTTAGCCATTTTAGCTAGTTTACAGTTCAGTTTGTAAACATGTCAGAAATTATGTACTGATACTTATAAACCTATATGAACTTAGCAAACTCTCAAAACAAAACGTACATTACCCTTATTTTGAAAACTACATCTAATAAAATATGGCCAAAATAATCAGCAAAATAATTTGTTGGTGCTGTATTTAATATGCATGTTTATATGTATATATATATATATATATATATATATATATTTGTGTCAGTTTTGATGGCAGTATCATGAAGATAAAGTGGAGAATTTGAGTTGCGCAGATGATTGAATACAGTAGATTGATAACCACCACACCTGACATGCAATACAGCAAAACAGTATATACTTATAAACATATATATTACATTGTTTTTGAAACTGTCATGGAGGTGTTTATTTAACACAATACATTGTGAGGTGTTCCTGTTATTGTATTATTTGTGTATAATATTGTATTATGTGTTTTATTGAGATATGTGTGCCTGATATACACATGTTTGGGATAAATAAAGTTTGACTCTAACTTGTGTTCACGTCACTTTGAACAGACGTTATTGGCATTGTTAGGCAGAAAGGTAGCAAGCTCCAACCCAGAGCCAAAAACGTCAATACCAGTGAAGAAACAAGTGCAACCATGGTAGGTGAGTCATACTTCATTTCAACACCATGCCTATTACAAAAAAGAACAAAACAATGCTACTTTTAGCCGTAACCTTGACCAGAGTTTTTATAACCATTAGCAAACCGTTCCACCCAGTTGCACTGTTTTCTGTGCTGTTGTTTCATAATCCTTCACAGTGAAGCTGTGCAAAACATAATGAATATAAAGCACAGCTGTTACACCATTACTGACAAGAAAAGCTGGAGCAACAGTCCTCTGCCTTTATCACAAAAGTTCAAAGGTTTCATCAGTATTACCATCTTCACTGCTAACAGCCATTAACCTGATCTCCCCTCAGCATCTGTCAAGGTGAGGGTAATGCAACTCAAGCAGAAGATCAGAGATAGGCTGATGAATGAATGAATCTGGCCCGGTTTTATTGAAGGTAAAGCCATGGTGGTAGTATTTGTGTTTCTCCAAACACTCTCAGCTTTGTCTCTGGATTATTATGGGCCAACATCAATGGTTTGAACCCCATACATCATCTCTTCAGCAATGGTGGCTGAGGGCGTTCTCACACGCTGCAAAGGAGACATCCTGTGAAAACCAAGAGATATGTATCGAGGCTCTAAAGTAACAAAACTGCAATGGGTCAAACCTATTTCCCTGTTGATCGAGGCGAATGTTAACGACTGCAAATCTTGTCTTCTTCAAGATGTATCGAACATACTCTTATGAGATTTTAAAATTTATGTCTGACCCCTGTAGGTTTACATGCTGCATTATGATCTTGAGAGAGCTGAAACAGATATTTTATTTAGTTGTTTTGTGTTTAATTGTTCTTTTATATGTTGTGTTTTCACTGAGGATCCATGGCAAAGACAATTTACTGTCACCTGCAGAGAGACAGACATTAAATTTTTGCTTATTCTATTTCTAATTATTCCTACATGGAACATTTGGAATAAGACTGCCATGTAATGCAGTTTCTTCATTACTAAAGTTTTGCACCAAGGTAGATTTGGCTGCTGAAGTACTTTAACTAGGCAATATTTTTCTTTAAACTACACCCAGGTGAGTGTCCTGCTTGGTTGGCCTTAGCATGTGATCACATGACATCCCTGCATTCATGTCAGCCTGAATCACAAAGTGGGGCGGCAACAATGAAACATGCCCCATTCTTACTAATTGAAAAACTGTAGACCCTATTGCCCAAATGTAATTATAGCATCGTGTATGGGCACTAGAGGAAACAGCAAGAAACAAATTGAAATTTAAGAGTGAAATACAAACTGTCTCCAGCAGTGCATGAGTGCTCATAGTGCCCACAAGACCTGGTCTGGAAATTCTGGTATATGCAAAAAAAATATTTATATATATATATATATATATATATATATATATATATATTATATTATATTATATTATATTAAATACATTTTAAAGAAACAATTAAAAAAAAATGTTACATTACAATTACATTATTTTGGACAGCTCTATCCAAGGCAACTTCATTGTCTTCCTTTACATATACACATTGGGAACATTTAGGATTACAATGGACAGGGGAACCAAGCAATCCAACAGTTTATTGATAACTTGCTCTACCAACATCTGGGTGGGTCATTTTTCAAAATGGGTTATATAAAAATTTAATATAACAAATATAAAACATCATTTTAGACAAGTTCAAAATGTGAACATATTATAAAATGGTCTAAAAAAATGAATTTATCAGGCTCTTCACACATCCGGAGTTTAGTCCGCTTTCCATTGTTTGCTTAGGTGCATGTCTTAGATGTTTGTCATAGAGACAGAGGCTTTGTTTGAAATCATTCTTTTGTTCACTCATTCACTATTTTCTTTTTCTTATGATAAATAATCACTGGGTTTACTGGGTCATTTCAGATTTATTGCACCACACTGCAGTACCACATTTACATTGTTTAGCAAAAGCAAAGCATTGCTTTGTGGAATTTTTTGCAACAAGAAGGCCTAGTGTCCAATTGACACTACATTTTGTGAATGGTTTTCAGTGGTTACATTACATTACATTTAGCAGACGCTGTTATCCAAAGCGACTTCCAAATCAGGAGCAACTGGGGGTTCGGTGTCTTGCTCAAGAACACTTCGACACATAGACAGGACCGAGCCGGCAACCCTACAATTGATGGACGACCTGCCCTACCTGTATGGAGCTATTTTTGTTTCTTTTTTATGCAGTCAAAAAAATGGTTTGAGAGAGAAACTTTCCACACTTTTGCTTGCAAACCCCAAAATTTTGCTTGCAATCCCAACATTTTTTCTTATAAATCTAAAGGTTTTGCTTGCAAATCTAAAAGTTTTGCTTACGAATCTAAAAGTTTTGCTTGCAAATCTGAAAGCTTTGCTTGCGAAACTTAAAGTTGTGCTTCCGGTTCCAATTTATTCCGTGGTATATGTATATACGTATATGCTGAAAGCTGAATGACACGTTTCTATTGGCCAGTTTTGATCAGAGTGACAGCTTGGCAACATGCCGTCAGTTAACGAGAGAGGCTGTTTTGAAGTCCGCTGGAGGAGACCGGAGAAAGTTGGTACGAATGTCTTTACACATAACTTCCGCTTTAGTGATAGCTATAATGTTATGTTTGAGCTAGATTCCTTTTGTTTAACGAGCTGTGCTTTCTTAGAAGGAACAACAAGTGGACCTTGTGTAAAGATTTTTAGCTTGTGCAGAAGTTAC
>JAVQJL010019092.1:0-63956 GCA_036024295.1 Nannoperca obscura | reverse complement strand
AAGTGACCACTAGGTGGCAGCATACTTAAACGTAGAAAGCGGAGTCTAAATCACGACCCGTCTTACAACATTCTTTTAGATGTGTGCAGTGTTGGAACAAGTGTTTGGACATTTTACTTCACCAGAGGTAGCAATACCACAGTGTACACATTTTCAATTACAAGTAAAGGCTATACATTCATTAATTGACTTCGTAAGTGTAGCCGACATGTCATCAGCAAGTATTACGAGTGGAAGTAGCCTAGGCCTGCAAGAATGCCCCCTTTCAGGACTGTATTATTATATGTAGGCTACATTATGGCATTACTGATGTAAAGAGTGCAAGCATTGTCATGTTGTAGCCGGTCGAGGTGGACTATTTTTATACTGTTTAGTTGTGTATTTTATGCATCGTGTTTTGTAAGTTGATCAGTTTTGTATGTAACATTTATCCACAAAATAACCAGCACCTAATGCACAAAGATAAGTGCACCCCTTGGAAAAAGTACAATATTTCTCTCTGAAATGTACAGTGGTAGAATGTAACTAAGTACATTTACTAATGTATTGCACTTTAGTTTTAAGGGTATTTGACTATTTTCATTTGATGCTGTTTAAAACAGCAAGGAGGCATTTACTTTTTACCCCACTGCATTTATTTGAGAGCAGTAGTTACTTTGCTGATTGCAAACTATAAATACAAAACACATGGCAGGCTTATAAAATAGAAGTAATATAAACAGCTGCACATCAACCAGCTATAACATGAAATGCTTCTTACACATAAACGCATCAGTACTACTAAGCCAGTAATGTAATATAGTGTAGAGAATGATACAACACTCACAGCTGCCATGTTCCTGCATTGTGACTTGTACTTGTGAGTATATCTACACAGTCGGAATGTTACTTTTACTTAAGGAAAGAATCTGAAGACTTTAAAGTGCCTTAAAGATGTAGTTACTTTCCATCACTGGATTTGTGATTAAACATTTTCAAAAAGTATCCTAAAAGATGTAGGCCTAGTGGAAGCAGAGTAACCTGTGTAATCACACTCCAAATATTAATAATAATAGTAATACAAATTATTCTGAATGCACAGTCAGAACTTTCTTTAGTTTTTCCATTTCACTTGTTACTGAACGACGCACGGACCTTGCTGGCTTCCTTGCATTACGCAAAGCCTAAACGTTCTCCAGCCTCTGTGCTGTGCTGGATGGGCGGTCACTGCTTCTTATCTCCATATAAAGTAGGTGAGGACCTGTTGCGCTCTAATCGCCAAGCTGCCAATCCAGCAGGCGAACTTAACGCGAATTCCCAAAGACTGCGTTCATCACTGCACCGATGGATTTGAAAGAGTTTGGAGTGTCCTCCGAGGGAGACACCGAGGATCTGGACAGCGTGAAAGCGCTTACGGAAAAGCTGAAGTTACAGACTCGCAGGCCATCCTATCAGGAGTGGCAGGAGCGGGTACAGAGTCGACCCTGGACGGAAAGTTACTCGGCAGACAATCCGGACTCTGGAGGACAAGTCGTTTTTCTGCCCGCTGCGACAGTGAGACACGAGAACTCAGATGTGGTTGTGCGCAACATCTGTGGCTTTGATACTCTTGATGATGCTTTGGAGTTTCTGAGAAAAGAGCTGGTGAGTGACTCCTGAGCATTTATTAGATTTTGCTCAAAGATCTATTATACTGAAAAAGGTGTTCGTTTTAGTGCAGACAGTTTTGCAAAGAGTTGCCAACTTTACTCTGTAAAACGAAAACGATTTCAAAAGTTCCTCATCTGCTGTGTGTGTGTGTGTGTAAAATAGATACCTATCTGGCTAGTTTACCTCTCAGGTAGATCTCACCCCTCCAGGTGTCAGTGATCTGCCCTGCATGAATGCCTGACTTAAATTAGGGAAAAGCATGACTGACTTCATGCAGTCATCACCGCCTAAACAAACAGTTTGTGAAGCAATGTTGTGTGTTTTCTCACGATCTCAGGCTGCAGCCCGTATGTTACACATGCCAATGATTTACACACTTTGATAAGAAAGATAAAAACTATCATAAGAGCCATTCGAATCTACCTTCCACATTATAGATCTCTGATGCTCACTTTCTCGTCCACCTCCGTTCCCTCAACCCCTGCTCCCTCTGCAGAGGGAGATGCAGGTTCAGGACAACCTTCTGGCCCGTCAGCTGATCCGCCTGCGTGTAGAGATCCACAGGCTGAAAGTGGAGCAGGTGTGCGACCGCCATAAGGAGATGCTGGACGATGCAACGTACGAGCTGGAGGAGTGTGGCGAGGAGTCGGACCTGCTGTGTGACATCCCCATGAAGGCTGCCTTCGCTCTGTCCACCCCGCTCAAACACCTGGGCCTCACCAAGATGAACATCAACTCTAGACGTTTCTCACTGTGTTAAAACCTCAACCCGTATTTATGTTACTGACGATGTTCCCATCCACTCCTCCGTGTTTGTGTTGGCTGTAGTTTTTAGGTTTATTTCCTCCTCTGGAAGTGTTTGGTAAAAGAGTGAAAAGTGGCTGCAAGCTTTTGGTGCCCTGAGTGGAAATGAAACCGACTCCTTTGATGTGCACCTTGGAAGCCTCAGTGTGCAGACTTGTTGGGGCACTACCCTTAATAGCTACCGTCACACCTTCCTACTGGACGTAGCCCGGTAGGCTGCTCTACTGTTGACTGTTCTTTGCACAATGCAACGTTAATCAGAGTAGATAGAGGACGACTCAGAGCTAGACTGAAATTTAAAGAAACATAGGGACTGTTAAATATTTTACACCCAATGATCTGGTATTGTTAAAACAATGACGTTACAGGGAGATTAATACTTCCTGAAAGATTAAGAAGAAGCTCACTTCAGAATGGAAGACAGTGTCTTGGGGAGCTTCAGTACAGGAGGGCCCCTTTCAGACAGGTAGACAGTAGACAGATTCTTTTACATCAGTTCTTCACAACCTAGCAAGATAAATCAGAGAGGATGTGAGGTGATGAACAGGATAGGAACCAGAAAAAAAACTGATTTTGCTCTTATCCTTTCACTTTTCTAGCACATTGCTCAATAACAACGTCTCGTCAGATCACCCTCTGGCTGAACTGGTTATATGCAGTGATGAGCAGGTTGCAACTAGACATTGCTTCATTTTAAGAGGTCACAAGTCATAAAGGTTGGGAAACACTGTTTCACATTACTAGTAAATAGTTTTTTTGGAGCTGACTATAATAAAAGAAAGTATGAAGGTGGCACGTTTGGTCCAGTCTGGTGGAAAAGTTGAGCAACACTTACATTCAATAGAGCCTTTAATACAGCAGCATATTCCAGCTGTTGAGGTCTTTGTAAAGGTGCTGTCCCTACAAATATCCTCGAAGGAAGTAGGAGGTCATACTACAGCATATTTACACCTCTTCTTCACAAACCAAATATATCTCCTTAGCATCATCACTGCAGTGACAGGGCCCAGGAGACAATGCCTAATGCATTTTGTTTTCAATTACCACGTCCAGATGCTGCAGAGCACGGAGTGGAAACTATATATGACTGGACAGTGACCAAGTGTATTTTGTTGCAGTAGTGAAATGGTTTATTATATAGCTTAATATTATAATTAACAGCACATAGGAAGAATAACATGTTTTTGTTAAGTGATATTTGACATTTGTTGTAACTGTTAGCATTATTGTTATTCTTTGCAGATTGTCAATTGTCAATCATGCTACTGTAATATGAATGTATTTACATGACAAATGAGTATAAAAGCAAAATGCCTTCAAGTGTAAATAGCTATTTTTCTTGTGCATACAACACAATATTAAAGAGACATTACCATGTCTATTTCACTTGTACATTATATTTTGTTAGCATTAAAACATTGGTTATCACATCGTTAGAACGGGTACTTTGGACTGGTTCTGTGCATCCGTCTGCACATAATCTTCTATCAATCTTATCTAGGTTAAATCTCACCACATGCTCCATCAGATCCATCCCCATCAGCCATCCTTGGTCTTAAAGCTCTGCACGAAGAATAGTCTCTTCTTTCGTTCTGCGAGGCATTCATGATCTGGTGTGATATCCAAACATGTGAATGGGGCCCTAGAGGGATGCACAGAACCGCAGACATTGTTGGACATAATTAGTCGAATGTGTGACATTAGACTCAGTAGTGGAAATGAATATCATATAGAAAATGCAGAGAGGCTGACGTATTGTATCTTAAGGCCTCATTCTTCCGTGAATGCTTTTACAAATAAGCGCTGCAGATTTGTGTTTCTCATGCCACTGCGCTCTGCTCTGCAGATAGATTCCCTTGACCGCTTCCACATATCATACCACACGTCATCATAGAAGCAGAAGCGGACATTGGAGTGTAAATAAAGCATATCATTTGTTTTGAGACCAAACAAACTTAAAATTGCGTGATACTTGAATTGGTTGAAGGTTGAATTAAAGCGTGCATGAGTAAGCATCCGCAGCAAAACAAATGCTGCGCTCGCTCACACGAACGAGGCCAGCACCTGCATCGTGAAGCAGGCTGTAGGAGGCATGGAAAACTTTCTACATGTTGATAGTATCTCTGTTTAATTGCGTAACAGAATGTGATTTCCAACCACATTTGGAAGTAGTGACAACTGTGGTCAAGGGGAAACTAGGAATACCCTTAAAGGCTCATAAGGCCTGCCAAAAGCTGATCTCCAAAGCTGGTGAGGCACTTTTAGGTACGTGCCAGTTGATCCACTGTATTTTTTCTTTTTAATGAGGAATTTGTGTCTGATAAGATTCGCCTTAAGAAATCAACGGAATACTATGGTTGTGCATAGGCATCTTTTTTAAAAATCAGCTTGGTAAAAGGCTCTGTGACATTTGTATCATACTTCTTCACCCACACTTGTAAATTTATACTCTCACAGTAATGTACTTTAACGGAAAAAAAGTGAGCTCAGGCAGTTTCATCTCAAGTGACACTTAATCTATGCTGTGGCAGTCTTCGAAGCACACATGCCTGTGCACTTCCTGTAATGTTTGGACCGACTTCCTGCCAGTGCATGCTCTGTAGCAGCAGCCGTTCACCACAAAAGAAGAGCTGCGGTCCGCAGCAGAGCTGTCTGAAAGGTAGTGAAGCACAGGCTTTGAGTGTGTCAGTGTTCATTCGTGTCTCTTGTGAGTGTTCATTTGTTTCTCCTCTCAGGGCAAAATGTGACCATGCTGTGGCCCCCCCTTCTACAAAGAGCTTTGGTTAAAGTAATGATTTGTAAAAGGGCCATCCACTGTTTGATGTTTTTTCATATTTGACTTAGTTGTGAAAACCAAGGCTGAAGTGTATTTTTAAATGGTCCACTGGCCACAGACTAAATAGACACAAACCACACGTGTAATTGACAAAAATAGCCTTGTTGTCTTGTTGTCTTGATACTAAACCCGAGGCCTGAAACCACTACACAGGAAACACGATCGTCCAACTATCCAGAAAGGTCTTTTATGTGGCATTCCTGTAAATATCAATTATAATTAATTAGATACCGCAAACGGCGAGTTCTTTAAAATAACCCTGGACCACCACCTCAACCCTACATTGATGGTGTTCCTCACCTTAAAGGTCACTGACTCACAGATGTTACATAGAAAAGTAGAACAAAAATATACAAATATAACCTCACCACCTTCTCGCAGCCTCTTTTTTTTTAACTGCACTGGAACATTCACATCTTGGCTCCCACTTTGGGAAAGGTGCTGTCCTGACCCCTTTACGATGGAGCCTATAACGTTCCCCCTTTTCACACACAGCTGCATGGTAAAGCACCTGTTAGAAGCCTGCAGAGCAACCCTCAACCTTTCAACGACAGGAAACTCTCTGGGTCGCTCTCCTCCACTGCTCTAAACTGTGTGTTTGTGTTTCTGTGCATGTGTGTACAGACACACATCAGCACTCCTTGCATTGAGGTGGTTATAATAAGAGAAGCGGATGATGACATCTTCACACCCAGACGTCAGTGGTAAAAACTGACTTATTGCTAAGTAGCTCTTTTAAAGAAATAGCTATCTAATGAAGAGTATCTCTATGGCGGCACTTGGAATCTGATATTATTGGACGCTTGAAGAGACATTTCACATTTCAAGAGGTAAGTTTCCAACCTGTGATTCTATCAGTGTAACAGGTTTAGAATATAGAGAAGGAAAAGACCTTGTCTAAGGTAAGAAGTCATACATGATCATTTCCCTGTGATTATCATATGCGTTATATAAAATATGCTATGTATATCAGAAGGGTTGTTTAAAGTTAGTAAATTAGTAGGTTTGATCTTTTGACTTTTTTATATTATGTCATGTGCTTTAAAAATGTTTGTGTAGAGAAGAATAATGCACACACCCAGAAGTGATGGCCAGTTAGCTAAAATCCACATTTTATTCCCATATGCGTTTCATGATTTAACATAATGGCAATTAACAAAACACATATTTGTGTTTTTGTCGATGTTGATGGAAATCTGAATTACAAAGAGGATGGGACCACATTAAAGCAATAGGACGCTTTTCTTGTTGAAATAAAGTATGCTCTGTAGCTTATTCATCTACTCTATACTCTATACATTTATTATTCAAATAAAATATGAACTTCAGGAATTTGTGTTTGTAAATCCATTCCTGCCTCACAAACATGTCTATATGTGAAAGGTAATGCAAATTTGAATGTGAAACATCAAACTGTTAGAGTGAAAATTGGTGTGACAAAAAGGAAATCCACATAAAAATGTGCTTTTTTTTAGCGTGTAAATGTTGTTTCTAGGTTTAAAGTGTTTTGGAAAAGATCTAGTTTATTAGTACACAAGCTTCACTGACAATGCCAGTGAATTAAGCCAAAAGTCTTAGGTCAT
Source organism: Nannoperca obscura (assembly GCA_036024295.1). Taxonomy (NCBI): domain Eukaryota; kingdom Metazoa; phylum Chordata; class Actinopteri; order Centrarchiformes; family Percichthyidae; genus Nannoperca; species Nannoperca obscura. The sequence continues at coordinate 57,104 of JAVQJL010019092.1, read as the reverse complement.
TCTTATAGACCTCACTTATCATCTACATACCCATAATAGTTTGCCAAAAATAACCAGTATATTTGTCAATATTTATTTGGAAAGGCCCTCAGCTGCAGATCATAAAAAGGAAAGGGTAGTCCCTCAATGGAAAATGCTGACTTTATTCGCTCTCTGAGTGCTGGCCTTTAAGTGTAGGAGGGCTGATAATTCATACCCTGGTGATCCCTATGTGATTCGTTCCTTGGGGTCTCAGTACAGTGGTGTGTTGTTATTGCCGGGTCAGGCCTCTCCAGATTTTTCTCACGGCTCTGAGCCTTTAGGATAGACGGCTGACGTGATTAGCCCACTGACCCTGTTCCATGAGTGGTCCAATGAGAGCCGAGCGAGCCTGAGAAATCCAGTTCGTACAGTTCACCAGAGGAAAACACAATACAGAACATGTGCAGACGTGGGATTATACAAGATTAGTATTTGTACAGTTTTATAGAGCCTGCTATTCCAGTTTGAATTAGAATTAGAACATGTGAAGGGCTGTTATTTGCAATGCTGAAAGTGGTTGAACAATTTAATTGTTTGTCACAGTTCTGGGTGTGATACAGTGTTACACGCTGTCAAAAGAGTGTCTAAAATGGAAGCTTTTACAGGTGTTAGACTCCTAATTTCCATCCTGATTCACCACGAGCCTCCATTTTGAGGCGAGGCCCTCAGTCACATCCGATTAAAGCAGTTTTCGGAAATGATAAACAATGTGTGTCTTCTGTTAGTGTCCTCCACCTACAAATCTTAAAATGAAGCCATGAAAAAGGTCTTTTAAAAAAACGAGAAAAGAACCGTTTTTTCTTTTTCTAGCAGTATTTCATGATCTGCAGTTGAAAACCATCCTGGATTGATACGAGAGACATTTATTTGGGTACACCATAGGAATCTGAGATGCCGGCAAAAAAGAAAAAAACTTTTACCATTAAAAATTGAATAATTGTTTGATGTTTGATGCACCTTCAACACTTTTTGAAAAATAACACGAACCTCTAAATTGCAGGAAAGATGGGATGTAATTGCAGTTCGGACTATTCAGATGGCGACTGGATGGAGAACTTGGATGAAATCTGTGAACATTGTAACTGTCCCATTGCTCCCCAGTCATGCAATCCAGTAAGTACCTCTGTACATTTTGTATGTTTTGTGTTTTTTTGTACGCGCTTGTATGTGTGTGTCCCAGTACAATGTACATTGTAATGTGTGAATGAGTGTCTGTGTAAGTGAGCTTGACATGAATGGGTTTTGGTTGTGTGCGTGGTTGAATGTGATTGACCACTTTGAGGACACACACACACAGGTTGACTGCAGTAAAGAAGAACACATAGGCTCCCAAAAATCATTTCATGTTATGTAAATTACATAACCATAATAATTACAAAGTACAGTCTGCTATTGTACGTTTGAGTCCAGATTTTTATAACTTACATAACTGCGAGGGAAGTTGTCTTTTATGTGTGTGATTAAATGTGAGCGTAATTATTTTCTCAATGCTCTTAGTTTCCTCGCTGTGAGTTAGATGTCCCATTAGATTAGAAATAAAGGAGGAAACCACCTGTGTGTGTCACAATACATTGAGACGTTTTTTTCTGGGAGAAAAAACAAGAAACTGCTGATGATTTACGACATCTGCGTACTAAACCAGAAATTTACATATCTTTTACTGCGAAAGTGACATGCGATAGTGATCTATATGTTTTTTGGAAAGCTGAATTTAAAAAGCAAATCTAATCTCATTTTTTTTTTCTCCCACCAGTACACAGACCAGCTGACTACATACCCATCACAACATTCACCTCCGATGTCTCCTTTACCAGGTGACAAGATGCAGAATATTTTTCTGGATGTGTGTCTGTGTGTGTTTAAGTATCTATACTGTCACTTGTATGTTTTATGGTGAGTCAAGTCAAGTACAACGAATGGCACTCTTCTAATAGGGTAGGGAAAGGATGGACATGCAATAAGTGATGTATATACAGTACAGAGCACACAGCAGTAGCAAAATATGGAAAAACAGAATGGCAGTATCAAGTTAATATAGCACAAACATTAAGTAAATATTAACTGTGTGTGATACATTTACAAGTTTCAGGCTGGGTGTATTATTAAAAGTACAAATTAATACATAAGTAAAAATATTAAAAATATGTTTAAAAGCTTTTAATTTTTTTCTTCACCCCCAGTTAAACTGAAGTTATGAGTTTTTTTTGCATCATTGACATCTTTCAGTGTATGCATTTGACAATCTGCCCTCAGATTTTTCATTTCCCTTATTGCTTACATGACAATGTGTCCAAAATGCCTGTGCCATATTTGACACTTCATTGGCTATTCTTCCTCAGCAATTACTGTAGAGTCTGGTTAATAGATTTTCTGTTGCAGGGCATTGGCTACTCATTGCGCACAGAAAGAAATAAACTACTTTAATCTTTTTTTTTTTTTACAAACTTGAAATTGTTTACCTCATTGTTTTTATTTAGCTATGAATTCATTTACACTTAGCGACATTTGCTGCCACTGGGGCTTCAGTGAGGTGTACAGATTCTGTACACGTGTTAGCAACAATGTACAACCATCACAAATTTCACAGTGCACGGGGCACCAGGAAAGGGTGCCCACTCTCTCCATTCACCATTGCCATCAAGCCTTTAGCAGCAGACATTTGTAAAAATATCAATATCAAAGGAATTCAGTCCCCCAGCACATAAGTCTTTATTTTAGAACTGCCCCCAATGTATTTCACCTACATTTTATTTAACTAAAACTTACAATACTCCTCTTGCAGACAACCTTGTGGTGGCCATATACAGCTATGAACCCAACCATGATGGTGACCTCGGCTTTGACAAGGGAGACAAACTCAAGATCATCAACAAGTAAGCTGCTGATAAACATATAGTAAAGCTTGGCAATAATAATTATAATAATATTTCAGCCACAGACAACAAGTCGTATATTATCCACTAGGAATCAACAAAATGTACAAAAATGTACAAACAATGAAATACGTGTGTTTCTTAAACCCTTGCTACAGACATAGGCATGATAATATTTAGGTTTAAGGGAGAAATATTCCTGTGATAATATTCCAACTTGATGTGCAACTGTGTACAATGTGGTGAATATTGTGTAAAGATTGTAGTGAGAATATCCTTTTTTCTCTGTAGTCTCTCCTGTCTCTTCTACTGATGCAACACAAGACAGTTCCACCTTCTAAGTGTGATGCGGTTCATTTCATGCAGTGACTGTTTACATTGCAAAGAGCACTTTTGCCTTTGGGGGCAAAATGAGGAACGTCTAGACTGAAGCTGTGAAGCATCACGGATATGTAAACTCACTCATGATTTTATTACTGTCTCTTTTGACATCCAGGGATGATCCAGAGTGGTATTTGGCAGAGTCTCTCACCACAGGCCAGCAGGGCTACATCCCACACAACTTTGTTGCAATGAACACAGTGGAGACTGAACCGTACGTCATACAGGAAACAAAAATGATATAGTTCTCAACACCATGTCAATCAAGCTCAACAATGTCTCATATAATGCATGCTGTGTCCCTGAGGGAAGGGAAGTGGTTAGCTAAGCGTGAAGCATATTGTGTGTTTGTGCTGCAGGTGGTTCTTTAAGAACATTTCTAGAAACGAAGCCATGAGGCTCCTCCTCGCTCCTGGGAATACGCAGGGCTCCTTTCTGATTCGAGAGAGTGAGACAACCCCAGGTGAAGAGATCTTTTTGGTATTATAGCATTGACTCACATAGCGTTTACACATTGTCAAAGTTTCTATTTCACAAGGTGGTTTCTCAGCAGTATATATGACTATGGCCTTTAATGTGACCTTTGCTTACATTTCTTAATTTTAAGTATGCCCATACATACATACAATATGTTATACAAATGGGATAATGCACAAAATGGCTGGTATCCTCATCCAGTCTTACTGGCAGTGTTTTTAATACAGTTTTCTCCTGTATTCTTCTTTATTTGGATTAATAACTGACATGAATCTAGATCCATGATTTTTTATTATTTTACATGAAATCTCACATCAGATTATGCTTCCTCTTTGTTCCAGGCTCATATTCCTTATCAGTCAGGGACTTGGACCACAACACTGGTGAAGGAGTCAAGCACTACAGAATCCGCAACATGGACAATGGTGGCTTCTACATCACAGCCAAGATATCCTTTAACTCACTGAAGGAGCTTGTCCAGCATCACTCACGTGCGTACAGCCTCTTGAGCAGGATTAATCAACACTACTGAATGCTGCAGGGGTCCTCATCGGACTCATTTTTAACCTGTCTCCTCTCTGTGCCATGCAGGTGATTCAGACGGGTTATGCACAAAGCTGGTGAAGCCGTGTCAGTCGAGGGCGCCGCAGAAGCCCTGGTGGCAGGATGAGTGGGAGATTCCCCGTGAGTCCCTGAAGCTGGAGCGCAGGCTTGGAGCAGGACAGTTTGGAGAAGTCTGGATGGGTGAGTCTTGTGCCATTTGCACAGATCACATCACATGTACAAAGCCCAGTTGCTCACTCAAGATGTGGGCTTGACTGTGTGTCTGATAGAAAGCCTTTAGCCAGGATTTTTCTGCAGTGTATGCAGAACAGCTTCCTCAGCCCAGCCTTAATTGTAGGCTTGTATGACCTGGTTAACTGGAGACTGACAAATTAGCTAGTATCCCTGTTATGCAACATCACTCAAATGAATCTACTTTTCCAATGAGGCCACAGTTTGGAGCAATTGTCTCTTAATAATATTTCCACGAATGTTTAATTTCATTTGCGGACTATTCAATTAAACAAGAAGGCAAAATGTTTTGATCTAAAGGGTATCACTTGAAATAATCATTGCCACAACCCCCTTATTATTCAATTGGATGGGCATTTTCCATCCTCATTTGCCAACATCCCAAACAAACCACTGCACTAGAGCTAAAAATTACCAACCATGGAACTTGTCCTCCTTTCACAGCCACTTTCTATTTACAGCATTTCATACAAACAGTGGTTCAAGGACATAGCTGAATAATGTGAGTAATGAGAATTGGCTATGAAATGTTTTGTTAGTTAATATAAAACCTGCACCATCCTTTATAGCAAGAAGATTTCCATAAAAAATGGAGGAATGCTTTGAATAGTGACTGAGCATTGCTAAACTTCATGCATAGTGTGAGATGTTCAGTGAGTTATATGACTGAAGATAAATCTGGTTTGATTAACATATTCTGCAGTGTTAGCGTACCAGAGCTGGAATCCTGGGATTCTGTTTGCACGAGAGTCACATGGTGGAACTGTTGTTAGTTTAGCACATAATTTGGTCCATACTCATGACATAAGCACTGTATTTATGACCCCTAGAAGCTAAGATGAAAGCTCTCCTGGTTTACTTTTAAAATAAACACAGTATAGTAATTCATTCAATTCAATTCAATTTTATTTATATAGCGCCATATCATAACAAAGTTATCTCAGGGCACTCAAACTTCATGTGGAAGTATTTTTAGTCACAGTTATTAGATGCATTGTTTCTGTAACATTTACAGAAAATTAAGCCTACTGACTTCGGTAACCCCCTGACTTCTATTCTACTTCTATTCCACCAACACGAGGTTGGCATTTTTGATTTTGAGTGAAAAGGCTCAATGAGTATTGGGTGGATTACCATTAAAACTGGTACAGATATCCTCCTCAGAGGTCCTCAGAGGATGAACCCAAATGACTTTGGATGACTTCTTACTTTTCCACTAGCGCCACCAGCAGGTCATGGTTTAATTTATCCAGTAAAATATATCAATATTTGATTTTGTGAACTTTTTTTCTAGTGCCATCATTAGGTCAAAATGCCAGTTTGTCCATTACTTTGGTTTATGACCAAATACCTGGAAAATGTTAGCATGCTAACATGCTAAACTAAAATGGCGATCATGGTGGTATTCTGGGCCTTTCATAACCCAGTGATGTCTAAATGTATATTTTCAGGTATCTACAATAATGAGAGGAAGGTGGCAATCAAGAACCTGAAGATGGGCACAATGTCGGTGGAAGCTTTCCTGGCAGAGGCCAACATGATGAAGAACTTGCAGCATGCACGCCTCGTCCGCCTCTTCGCTGTTGTTACCCAGGAGCCGATCTATATAGTCACGGAGTACATGGAAAATGGTGGGTAGAAATTCTCTTTGTCGCAGCCTGAGGCATTTGACTATTAATGCCAACCATCAACAGGGAATTCCAGATATCACTGAATTCATCAAAAGAAAAGGAAAACCTAGTCTCAGGGTATTTCCATGAAAAGAATGCTCATTTGAAGATACATTTAAAAGTAATTCTTCTGTAATCATACCAGCTCCTTTCAGTTCAGTTCAGTCATCTGAAATATGTCTAAGCCTGTCTGAAACGGTAATTTCCTTAATCTCCTGCCCCGTTACCGTGAACACCACAGGCAGTGTCATCAGGGTAAGCTCTGAGCCTGGAGCAAAGACAAAGAAAGTATTTTATAGTCAGTTACCGTGTCGTAGACGTTCAGGATCAAACATGTTGATCTGTTATCGGACTCTGGGTGCCAGGGCACATGCTTGAACAAAAGACTGGGCTGCACCGTGTGTTTTACCCTTTTCATGAGTCATAGTGTTTTCAGAGGTATTCTCCACTCCAGTGACTCTTTTGATCACACAACCACAGCTGCCTTCCTATTTAGTTGTGTTTGATAAACGATGTGAGATGAACATTACTGGAACTGTACAACAAAATCATCACCTGTGATTGTAAATGAATGCAGCTGTGTGCGCAAACCTAAAAACAGGAGCTAAGTCATGAGCCTTACCTCCCAAAGCATGCTGCTCTGCTGAAGTGGCCTGCCTTCTGATAGCATGATGGCCTGCTATTTTCAGCTTCTCCTCTTGAAACTCTTGCATTCGTCGCTCTGTGCTAAAATGTTTCAAAGCAAACATGAACTTTCACTTCTTTTCCGGGCCCCTCCAGACAGGTTACTGTTGTTTACTCACCATGGGGAAGTTTCTCCTGACAGGACTGAGACAAGGGGGTGTTAAAATAGGAGAGGGTGATTCACCATGTTATTGTTCACCCCTGATGAGGCCTGGCTACTTTCCAGAATCTGTATCACACATACACATGCACAGACCCATGTACGCAAATACAGGAACACTGTAAGGTTATGGTAGTAAACAAACTTCAACAATGGCAGTTTGTTCAGCATCTTGCCACTGGATCTTCCTCTTTTTCCATCCCTTCTTATATAACAAGGTACATGTTAAGTTACTGCGAATCACAAACACAAGAATTAAAATGGGGTCATGGTTACAGCTGCAAACAACTTTCCATATTACAAGATCTATGCTGACTAGTTTATTACACCCAAATGCATCAGTCATATGGAAGTGATCCAGTATCTCTTTCACTTAAGTCACCTTAAGTCTTTGTTATTCTTTTTCACTGGAAGGAATAATAACTAAATGCATGGAGAGATGTTGTCACAAACACAGAAACAGCCTTACAGCTGAAATGAAAGGAGTGCCTTTGTGTAGTCTTGTATGTGTGGCCTGTAAACCAGCAGCAGTGGTCTACATGAGGCTGCCTCTTTGTCCGGGATCCACATTTGTACAGGACACAATTGTCGCTTCTGTTGTCAAGAGAAAGGATGGCTCGGAGTTCCCGTCTTTTCAATATGTCCGTTTTTTTTTCATTTTCGAAGACAACAAAGATGGAAAATAACAGGCGTGTCATTCCAGCTTCTCTTTGTGACCTTGACAAAGAGCGCTCCTCTGTCTCTCAGACTTCAAAAGCAATATTCCGGACTTAAGCAGAGGAGCAAAGGTCTCCTCTTTCCTGGTACAGTCATTCCTTTTAAAGTATTTCCTTTGGTTTGACTTGGTTGGCTGGTGCGCAGACCCATTGTTCAACACAAAGTCGGCTGTCAGAAACAAAGCATCAGTTTGACTGATGCTTTGTGTACTTCCTCACGGTGTTATTTTCCCTGATTTGAACTGCTATTCTGGTCCATCTCCGTTTATTTACATGGGGAATTGTGTACTTTGACCAAAGAAAAATTAATTAGTCTTTTTGTCAAACCATTATTTTACTTTAGTTTTACAATTAATATAATTATTCATTGTACACAGCACCTTCAAATAAGTTATAAATAATCAATAATAAACACATGTATGCATCTGTAATATTCAGAATGTACTGGTGGTGGTGGTGGTGGTAACCTAGTTTACCCAGTTATTTATTTTCAGAAATACCCTTTTGAGGTGGACATGTTTTGGAGGCTACATTCATATTGTTTAGCTTAGTTAGCCGTCGCAAGGAAATTAATAAAAACATGAATACATTATTTTCTAAAGAGAAATAACTTGAATGTCACTTTTACAGGTAGCCTGGTGGATTACCTAAAAACACAGGAGGGAAGCAGTTTGCCCATGAACACTTTGATAGACATGGCGTCTCAGGCAAGACATCTCTTTTTATCATCAATGTGTCTGTGCTCTCACCTCTATGTTCCTCTCCCTCCTTTTGCCAGATTTCTTTATATTTAATCTTTCACATCCTATTCCCTCATCGTGAAGCTCATAAAGAGGAAACTGGCCACTGTTGTAATGAAGCTAACACTAATTCAACACTAATCTTGTAATAACAGAGCTGGATGGGTGTGTGTGCATGTCACACTACATATTTTATCTACTCTCTGAGGTGTCGACTCAGCTAAACTGCAAAACCTGAAACTGAATGTAAAATGCAGCTTTTCTGCAATTTGTCTTGCTGTCTTCCATCAACATTTATAAGTCTGTCACAGATCTGCAAGTGATAACCACTGAGTACTGTCACAAATATGAAAGTTAATTTTGTAAATATAGTATTTAAAGCCTGTCAAATTACTAATTTGGTCAGTTAAGCAGTTTTAACATGTTTGACAAAGACTGTAAGTCAAAGTGATAGTTTGACATTTTGTGAAGTATGCTTATTCTTTTTGTTCTCAAGTGTTAAATAAGAAGATTGATACCACTCTCATACCTGTCCGTTAAATATGAAGCTACAGCCAGGAGACAGTTAGCTTAGCTTAGCTTAGCTTAGCATAAAGACTAGAAACAGGGGAAACAGCTGGCTCTGTCTGAAGGTAACAAATCCATTTACCAGCACCTTTAAAGCTCACAATTTATCACATAATATCTGGACAGTTTCATTTGTAAAGAAGTGTAAAAATGATTTCTTACTAGGGTGCCAGACTACAGCTGTGTCTCAATTTAGGGGCCACACCCTTCAAAGTACGCAGTCTAGAACACGAAGGCCGAACCGAGCATTGATAAATGAGACGGTCTGGTCTATGGAGGGTTTTCTATTCGTGTTGCCAGCTGTTCCCGCACTTACCCTTCCATCACAAAGCGCCACCCCTTTGCCTAGCAACCTTGACAGCTGCAGTTGAGGTTTGAGGTTTCTAAGCCCCCTTGGTGTTTATAAGATTTGTATCATTAACTGTTCTTGTGAGTTGAAACTCAATACTTTTACATTTAAATGTGTACTACTGCTCAGCTACAGATGATGGTGCGTTTGGGGATGCCATATCTCTTGCATGCAATGGATCTTGGAATAGGTTGGGCCCTGAAAGATACAGTCATTGGATCCTCCAAATTAAGAAAAAGAAGGATGCATTTGAAGGAGCCTTCGAAATGCCACTGTGAAGCATTTGGTCTTCAAATGTAGCCTTTGGAAGATTATGCCCCTGAATTGAGATTGGTTGTGAGCTCTTTCTTTCACTGTGAGGTTTCCAGACAACCAATCGGTTTAATCGCAAGTTAAAAACAAGCGATTAAACAACCGAGAGATAACATGTTAATTAGAGAGCTTTAGAAGTGCTGGTAGGCAGATTAGTTTTTCCCTGGGACAGAGCCAGGCTACCTGTTTCCCCCTTTTTCCAGTCTTTATGCTAAGATAACCAACTACTAGCTCTAGCTTAATTTCTTTCAGCATACACCCATGAGAACGGTATGGATCCTTTTATCTAACTCTTTGCAACCAAATGAATAAGAGTAATTCCCAAAATGTTAGAGTCTAATCATGCCCACTCTACTTCTTGAAATGTTACATGCTAGTAAAATGACTTTGACTAACATGTATTGTGGGTGTGGGAATGAAAAACACAACCACAGGAAGACAGACTGAAGAGTCAAAGTCTTTCCGGAGTAGGTAAATTCTCCGACGCCTTAGAGCTTGGCGCAGAGAGGTGGAGTTTTTGTGGTGAACATATTTTACAGAAAGATGCTTTCAAGCCAATCATCACACACTGATAGCGCTTGCAGTAAAAGCACTATGCAAGAAACTCTAATCGTCATGTGATGGACCATAAAAAATCAAGTGATTAATGACCTTGCTATTGCTGCAGTATTGCACACTGTCCACATGCTTATGCTTAAAATGTGTGTACATGTATGTGATCAGAGTGGCTTGAGATTTTACTCAAACAAATGTTAGGCACAGGAGAGTAAAGCAGAAATTGAATGAATGCAATACAAACAGTTTATGGTTTTAAAATAACTCACACTACAATGAATACATTGGAGAGTAAAGTTCCCTGAGTGGGAAGTCATGACAACAGTGGATGTTTATGAACTACACGGACACACGTACATCTCACGTTTCCGACAAGACCCCCAGGGCCAATCAGACCTATGTGTTAGATTCTTATGTCCAAAGAATGCACCACCACCCAGCAAAACGTAGTGAGTAAGATATTTGAACAGAGACACAAATGACATGGATGCTGCTTAGTGTGGGTAGTGAATTATTTGGAAATCATCCGAATGTTCTTGTTTAAGACACCTTGCACACCAATTTCCTCATACATTAGGTGATCAGTTCCCTTCTGAGGTCTGCTTCTGAGGAAATGACTCATGTAGTATTTGACTGTATCAGAAACACAGTCACTGGAATAATCCGCCAGTCTGCGATGAGGTAAAGGCAGGGCTACAGCTTTTAGTATCAGGAAGTAGAGCAGGCACAGCTATGTACCTGGGTGGAGTACGTGGGTGGAGTAGAGAGGTTAAGGTTATAAGGAACTGACCTGGGGAAGTGGTAAACTCCCTGGTTTGTGCATATTTCTGTTCATCAGTCCGACACGCACAGATATTACACAATACTAAAACACACACAGGTCCCTCACACTCTGGATTTCATGCTTGAACACGCAGACATTAGCACTTGCCTGACGATGTGCTGTCCCCTGCAGGTGGCTGACGGCATGGCCTTCATTGAGCAGCAAAATTACATCCATCGAGACCTGAGAGCAGCCAATATTCTGGTGTCTCATGAGCTCATCTGTAAGGTTGCCGACTTTGGACTGGCAAGACTGATTGAGGACAACGAATACACAGCAAGAGAGGGTAACAAGACCGTGTAGAGATCACTAATATCACATGTTCTTTTGAGTCCATGGAACAATTTATCAGGCTAAATAATGTTGTCTCAACAAAGTATTATTTGTTTCATCATACGGTTTTTGTTTGAGTGCATGGACAAAGTAGAATCACAAAATTTGAAGTGTGATATAAATATGTGCAGTAGTTATTTTTGAGAAATAAATGTTCTTCCTGTGTTTATAGGTGCAAAGTTCCCCATCAAATGGACTGCCCCAGAGGCTATTAACTATGGTACCTTTTCCATAAAATCGGATGTGTGGTCATTTGGGATCCTCCTGACAGAAATTGTGACATATGGACGCATTCCTTACCCTGGTAAATACTCATCAACTGTCCTCACACTAGTCCATCACAAAATAAATTTAAATATCACCAAATTACAAGTCTAGCATGGATTATAATCGCTGAAAGCTTCATATCCATTACCTACTCTCTTATATTTTATCTGTTGTTCAGGTATGTCCAACCCAGAGGTAATCCAGAACCTGGAGCGGAACTACAGAATGCCGAAGCCAGAAAACTGTTCAGATGGGCTTTATGACATTATGTGTCTGTGCTGGAGGGAAAACCCAGAGGATAGGCCCACCTTCGAGTACCTGAGGAGCGTTCTGGAGGATTTCTTCACTGCCACAGAGAGGCAGTACCAGGACTAGCCCTGATGGGGCAGAAAGACATACAGACATACAAAAAATATACTCAAACTAAAGGCACAGCCTGTGAAGGTTGATGCCAGATTGTGTTTTGTTTGTTGAAGGGTACATGCCTTTATATTGACAGGGTAGCCAAAAAACAGATTTTTCCAAATAAGAGTACTTTTTTATGCATCAATCTTATTCTGAAGTGGCTTCTTAAATATGATACAATCACATGTGGAACTGCGGACCTTGAACTCTTGTGACAGCTGGATCACTGCTGGCCCAACAGCAGAAGGGAGAGGGATCACTGTGCTGCTTGAATAAACTGGGAACTGCCTGATAGTAGCTGAATAAGTAGCTGCTCTCCTGGTGCTCATTATTAAGGTGTAAATACTTTGAAACTGCTTCAGCTATGTTTTACCTCTGCAGTTTAATAAATGTTTTCAACTGTTGCTTATAGTAAAAAGCTTCACATGGATGCTGTTTGTTATTACGTTGAATAAATCCACCACATCCCACTTGCCCTAAAATGAACCACCATCAGCCAGAGTATTGCTGTTGGCAACATATTATATATACCAAACAAGTATGACTATGACAGCTACTCAAAATATGCATTTGTGATTTGATGACAGTCTTTCAATGATATTAAACAGCAGTGTTGAAATGTAAAAAGGCACAGTTACTCCAGTACTATACTTAAGTACAAGTACTGTTCATGAGTCCTTTCATTTTTCTTTTCCATTGTACTTTTATACTTTTACTGGAATCATGACTGCTAGAGTTACTTACTTACGATTCTATTTTCAAAACCTACAAACTTATTAAATATGATGTAAACAACCAAGTAGTATAAAAGGAAAATGGCTCCTCTTTGACCAGCTACATAATTGAAATGCTGCTTACACATTAATGAATCAGTTATTATAATCCAAAAATATCAAAATGTAATGCTACAGGAACCATTCTGCTGCATAATGAGTACATTTTGATATTACTTCTATACTTGTATTTAAGTTACAATTTGAATGCAGGAGCTTTTTTACATTGTGGTGGTGCTACTTTTAATGAATAAGGGGGTCTAAATACGTCCCAGTACACTGAGCGGGACATATAACTCTGCCGCCCCCTATTGAAAGCAGCGGACATTACACCCCATTGGACCCCATTGATTGGACGCGATACAAACTATCCGCCTCTCGTAGCTGTTGTCTCCTGCGGTGTGTGCGGTAAAAGCCAGCCAAAGAGCAGTAAAATGGCGCTTACTTCGCAAGGAACAAAGAAAAAAGTTTGCTACTACTATGATGGTGAGTACTCGTGTGTTTGAACTTTAGACAGCGGGCGCGTCAATGAATGAAATCATCCACTTTGCGCCAACAAAGGTTTCAGTATATTTCACCTCTTGCTAACCTGACACGTTAGCTAACCTAGCTAGCTTGAGTAGCAGGCGGCTCTCAACATCTCAGTCTAACACAGTGCCGTTGAGTCCATACAGATTATTAATGCGCTAATAGTATTTCCTCAGTTTCCCTAAATGCGCGGTTTGCCCTTAGAATACCATTTTGGGCGTGTATCTACCCGACGCTTGCACTTTTACTAGATTAATTATCGTTACTAGCTAAAGAGCTAACAAAGGGGATACGAGTACTTCATTGTCACCTCAATTAACGCCAACACTAAGCTAGCATTAAAATGTCCCATCTTGCTACCATCAAATGCTACGTAGTTCGGCGTTAAATACGGTTTCGGTCGACGTTAATCGCTGTGTGTAAGAAAGCGCCAGCTTGTAAGTGTAGCTGGGTAGTTTGTAACGTTTTAGTTTTATAGAGACGATTTGACTCGAAGCTTATAGAGTGAGAGGTCCGGTTGCAGGATGACAACACATGCATGATGGTATTGTTGAATTGCATGCATGAACCTGTTCTACACAGAAACCTATGCTACAGTCTTTACTGTTTACTTCTTTTTAACACGTATAACATTTTTTATGCATGTGAAATAAACAAATAATCCAACTTGGTGTGTTTTTATTTGTTCATAATTTAGGTGATGTTGGAAATTACTACTACGGTCAGGGGCACCCCATGAAGCCCCACCGAATCCGCATGACTCACAACCTGTTGCTCAACTATGGCCTCTACAGAAAGATGGAGATATATGTATGTCAAATTACAATATCAGTGCTGTTCCCCCCCTAGCTTTTCTTGTGTCTCAGGAACTAATTGGTCCCCTGCGTTTCAGCGTCCACACAAAGCCAGTGGAGAGGAGATGACCAAGTATCACAGCGATGATTACATTAAATTTCTGCGTTCAATTCGACCGGACAACATGTCAGAGTACAGCAAACAAATGCAGAGATGTAAGTTTGGTCACAAGTGTAGACGGAGTATTGTATTTCTGTTCGTCAAACTGTCTGTCTAGACATGAACAAGAGCAACACTATGATTCTTTCTGTGCCCTTGCTTTGCAGTTAATGTGGGAGAGGACTGTCCGGTGTTTGATGGTTTATTTGAGTTCTGTCAGCTCTCAGGAGGGGGCTCCGTTGGTAAGTCGTTTGTCTTTAAATACAGCTCAGACAGACATGCTGTGTTGGACAGTAATTATGCCATTGTTTCCCCAGTAATCTGTTCAGTTCGGTACAAGCATGCTGTTAATTTGGGCCTCTTTTCACTGTGCTCCAGCGGGTGCGGTCAAGTTAAACAAACAGCAGACAGACATCGCTATCAACTGGGCTGGAGGCCTGCATCACGCCAAGAAGTCTGAAGCTTCTGGGTTTTGCTACGTCAACGACATCGTACTGGCCATTCTGGAGTTACTGAAGTGAGTACAAACGCCCTATCACAGCCACTCAAGGTGGCGATGCACTGCAAGGTGGATCAAATGTCTTTTTTTTTTTTTTTACTGATGATGAGTTTAGGGTCCGGTTCTCCTTTGTGTCTTATCAGAAAGAATATAATTTTTGCATTCTTCCAAAGACTATAAGGTCTTTCCCCTCATTCCAGATACCACCAGAGAGTTCTGTACATAGATATTGACATCCATCATGGCGACGGTGTGGAGGAGGCTTTCTACACCACCGACCGTGTTATGACCGTTTCCTTCCACAAGTATGGAGAGTACTTCCCGGGCACAGGTGACCTGAGGGTAAGCTTTGAGATTATTTGACTGATAAAAGTCATAATGTCATAGTCATAGAGTAAGTTGATTTTCATTTTCCTTGTTCTCTGCAGGACATCGGTGCCGGGAAGGGTAAATATTATGCAGTGAATTACCCACTGAGGGACGGGATTGACGACGAGTCATATGAAGCCATATTTAAACCTGTGAGTAATTAAGGACTAGTTGGCCATAATGTTTTTCTAGTTGAGATCTCACATGGTGGACAATGAACAGCATTTGAGAGAGTGGATATTGTTTGTGTAGATCATGGCCAAGGTGATGGAGATGTACCAACCCAGTGCAGTGGTTCTGCAGTGTGGAGCTGATTCTCTGTCAGGGGACAGGCTTGGTTGCTTCAACCTCACCATTAAAGGCAAGTTAACGAATCATCGCTCTCCCGATGACACTGCAAGCAAAGAGGTTTGCAGCTGTCAAGAACAAAGCTTAACTGAGAAACTATATTTTTTTTCATGCTGTGCAATCAGGCCACGCCAAGTGTGTGGAGTACATGAAGAGTTTCAACCTGCCGCTGCTGATGCTGGGCGGAGGAGGCTACACCATCCGTAACGTGGCGCGCTGCTGGACGTTTGAGACTGCTGTAGCCCTTGATACCTCCATCCCCAACGGTGAGTCTTCATATATGTGTCACGGGTCATTAAGTATTGATGTGATTATTAAGACAGTTGCCAGTTATTTTTTTTCATCATGAACAAAATTCAAGTACATTTTTGGTAGGTGCGTTTTGTTAAATATAAGGATTTTTGTGCTTTTCTCAGTTAAACAGTAAATTCAATATCAATACTTTTTTTTTTTTTTATGCGTATTAGAAAATTTTAAGACATCTCTGTGGGCTGTGGCAACTTTAAAAAACAACATTTTAGACACAAAATAACAGCATAGTAAGTGAAAAAGCAATTGCAAGCTTTTTAGTAAACTGCTTATGTAGCCTCATCATCTTTTATTAGGTGAAACATTTTGAATCTAATGTTTGCAATAAGTAACATTTATTTTGTAGCAGGTGAAAAGTAAAAATATACTTGAAACATTTGTAGCAGCTTCATATAAACAATAAAATGATCTCATATTCATTAACTAATGATAAAAAATGTTTTATTTTCTCTCAACAGAGCTTCCGTACAACGACTACTTTGAGTACTTCGGACCAGACTTCAAGCTGCACATCAGCCCCTCCAACATGACCAATCAGAACACCAATGACTACCTGGAGAAGATCAAGTGAGTTCACTAAAACCTGCTGGTTCGGTGCAGGGTTTGTGATTTTATGTTTGTTAGTGTTGTGGATGTTGAACCCGCACTCTGTCCTCTAGACAGCGCTTGTTTGAGAACTTGCGTATGCTGCCCCACGCCCCGGGAGTTCAGATGCAGGCCATCCCTGAGGATGCTGTACAGGAGGACAGTGGAGATGAAGAGGAGGACGATCCCAACAAACGCATCTCCAGTAAGAACCTCTCGCATTCATACCCGATCTCGAGCATCCTGTGGTTAACCGCGCGAAACAGTAGTTCCGCGTTTTAATGATTGAACCCTGTCCTCTCTGTTAATGTTCAGTCCGTGCTCATGACAAGAGGATAGCGTGTGAGGAGGAGTTCTCTGACTCGGAGGACGAAGGCGAAGGAGGCCGCAGAAACGCAGCCAGCTTCAAGAAAGTCAAGAGAGCCAAGACCGAAGGAGAGAAAGAGGGAGAAGAAAACGAGAAGAAAGGTGATGAGGAAACAAAAGGTATCAATTCATATTTTATTTTCATATTTTTTCATTTTCATCTCGCCTTATTCACGTCATTTTGTAACATAAAAAGATCTTATAAGTTCTTCCTATGAGGAGGAAGAGTCAGATCGTCCTATATGATACAGGGACTCACGATGGCTATGAATTTCTTTTTCATTTATAGAAGTAAAAGAAGAGAAGGTGCCAGAGGAGGAGAAAATGGACACATCAAAGTAAGAAAACATAAATAATAATTCATTATTAATTACCAACATTATTATTTATTACCATGTTGTCCAGGAAGTGGCTTAATGAGAACATTAATCGTTTCCTTACTCCTTTAGGCCGAAAGAGGAGTCCAAGACACCTTGAGGTCCCCTGCAGCCAAGCAACTGACCAGGACGGATCTTAAACATCTTTTTGGATAAATCATCTTTTCAGGTTGCTGCCGTGGAAATCCATGAAGGACTTATACCTTTGTAATGAGATCCCACTCCCTTTAAATGGGATGTGGCTCTAAACATGATTTTCTAGGACACCTTTTCAACCTTGACGTTTATTGACCGAAGTCAGTCAGTGTTTGAGTATTGTTTTTTTGTATGCTTTCTTTTCTTTTTTTCTTTTTTTACCCATAATCTTTTTATGCTATGACACTGTAAAACTGGTGTAGTTCATGTATGCTTTTATATATCTTATGGATTTAATTTATTTAAATCATAGATATTTTTGGCTACTTTGTTTTGTCTTTCAGTCCCACTTTTGTCCCATGTCTTTGAATATGTAGCTGAAGCATGTTTATACAATAGATCCTTTTCTGTAATACATTTGTGTCACTGGTCTTGCCTGCTAAGGTCACAGGAGTGGTTAAGAGGGTTTTATATACCTGAATAACCTTTACATGTCACAGTGTAAGTAAATTACAGTCTTCATTTTAGAATGTAATTTAGCATCTGTCCTTTTACTGACATCTTTTTTGGCAAGTTTCTGGGACTCTTGCCTCCCGATTTAAAATTGAGACCTGCCAAGTGACTGCCAGTGTCGGGCTTAGATTCCACTGAAATTTGGACTTGAATGTCCAGACATACTGTATAGTACTCAGTGTAAAATGAGTTGCAACACAAATGCCAGAAATCATTTGCTGTATATATTTGTATTCTGAAAACATGAGTAAAAATGTTCCAAGTGTCATTTAAATCTGACCCCAGTGTGACCACACTTTTAAAAACAATAAAGACTGCTCTAAAACGTTACCATGCTTTGTTCTGTAAAGTTTAGAATTTTTCAAAAGATTTTATGAAAAGTTATGTCTGGTCTGAAAGGCTTGACAATTACATTTTAAAAAGAAAATAATTTTAATGTATAGATGTAGGTGACAGCATTCAGTACATTTAAGACAATACCATTACACAAACAAAATCTTTCAAACCAAACCAAGCAGTATTTCATGAGATGAAAATTCCTCCTTATGATATAAGGACAATAAAAGGCTCACAAATGTCTTCAGACATTTCATGTGTAACAGACAATACAACTTCACATATGACAGCGTTTTATCCAGTTTGCAACCTATCTCAGTAGGTTTAGCTGGTTCAGAGCCATTGGCTCTGCTCCACTTCAGTGCCGCGGTCCAGCAGTTCATCCTGCTCTGCAGGCTCAGCCGTGGCAGCGCTCTCTGGATCGCTGAGAACTATGTCAACAGTTCTTTTGATGCGCACCTGAAATGTTTTTGTCAGATTTTGAGTTTTTTCATAAAAAAAAAAAAGCTAACTCATTTTCAGAACCTGACTGCTCCAATCAGTTCACCACAAGTATGCATTAATTTCAAATAAGTTAAATAGTGTTAGCAAAGGTAGCGAAAACTATAGTAAACACCAGATGACACCAGAAGGCTGCAATCTCAACAGAATGACGGTGATGCCGGTAATACATGTCAGTCCAGAAAACAATGTTGTGCTTCTCAGACTGACAGGTAAAGTAAACCTTGGTGTTTCAAATAAGTATTTTTATGTTATTGCAACACATAATTGATACATGAGCAAATTTGAATTTTCATCTGCCTTTGTGAATGAAATCCAATGGTGGTAAATAAACGGTTTTCTACTTTGATGTCACTTTGGAGGTCAAGCCATGTGATCATGCACTGAGACTGTGAGATGATGAGGGATGGTCTTACCACACTGCTTTGTTCAAGTTTGGTCTACACCACTGGCTTCTCTTTGTTTGTATTCAGTGTGTTCAGTTCAATGTCACATATGTTATTTGTGGATATAATAAAGTCAGGTCAGTTTACTGTTAAAACTTTAGCTTGATTTACTTTTTTAATTGCTGCTATTTTACTCCTTAGCCTTGTATGGAAATTATACCTGGTATAATGCAATAAATGAGTCCAAGCGTTACTTAATAATTTAGTAATTGTTTGGCTGTTTTAAAGACATCCATTGTAACCTCAAACAGTACATTACAGTAGCCTATGTCATTCTGTGTAACAATGTGAGGTATTCAGGCAGGAAAGTGCTGATTTCTTTTGGAAAAATATATACATCTCCTTTACCGAATCAGGGTTACAATACAGCATCTGTCGCTTTCGGCATTTCCGTTTTGAGGTTTTTAATGACATAACATTTTAACACTGCCTGTGAAAATGATGCAGCTTACCCTCTTAGCCTGGGTCGGCCTCTTCCTGCATGGACAGAGGTAGAGGAATGAAGTACAGACAGCAAAGCAGCGGAAGGAGAACACCATTTCCACCACGGACATGAAGATGAGAGGCACCCACAGAATGATTGTGGTCACCTGGTTGGCAAAAAAGATGTCGGTACATAACTCTAATCAACAAACACTTCCTTTGTTGCAGCAATTCCAAGTCGATATCCAAAATGCTGATGGATAGATATTTATATTCAACTTACATAGATACGGGTGGGGTCAAACGGGCATTCGTATGTGACACCGGAAGAGCCAATATCATCATCAGAAAATGTGCAGTGCGTTAGCAGGCTCAATCCTTTGTTAATTATGGCTTTCACAATAGAAACTGACAAGCCCACGATGGAGGCAACTGCCAAGAGACCTGCCAGGCAGCTGACGACCAACAACACCCACTGCTGGAAGGACAGCGTAACATGAGTATGTTGGTTAGTCAAAACACAACCCTTAATCTAGTATGTGAAAGACATTTGTTCTCATACTCTTAAAAGATAACATTATTTTCAGTGTCAAGTAGATGTATGAGGGGAGCAGTGTAGGCAGGAAATCACAGGTGAGATCAGAGGAAAGAAATCCAATATATGAATGAATTCTATATTTACATGTAAGCGTTACCTATTTAAATAGTTATCATCTTCCGTATCCCCACACACACGCACCCACTCAAAAACAAAGGGCAGGTTCTGACAGGAGCCAGCAAATGACAGATGTGAGTGCTGAATGGAGAAGGGAGAGGCTGTGCCCAAGAAAGGGGAGAAGTATTTACCAGGATCTTGTTTTTCTTGTTTTTGGATAGGACAATGGTCGTTATTCCACCAATAATTCCCTACGGGTCAAAGGAAGTTAGGTAAAAAAATACAGATATGATATAACATTACTCCACAAAATGGTGCTATTTGAAGATTAAAGATTTACATACATTGACACACTTTACAAGTATAACACTGCATTAAGATCAGATTATAGAGTTTCCAGCAGCAAAATAGTTGTTTTTAGATTGGTGAGGAAAAAACTATTTTTAATATTAAATTGCTTTTAAATTTCTTTATGCACATGTCCTACCACTTACCACCAAGCCTGCCACTATGGCTATGACATTAGAGATGGTGTTCACCATGGTCTGGGCCTGAGAGTGTACATTGATGTTCCTGAGCACAGCGCCGTGCACCAGTGCTCCGAGAATAAAGTTGACATGGCCCACCAGCACCAGCCCCAGCCCCATCTTCATGAGGGCTTTGTTGTCCTTGAGGCTGGCACAGCATACTCCTAAAGGAAGCAGAAATATGGTATTAGTTTAAAATATTGTGATTGCTTCATGACATTGTGTGTACAGAAGTCCATACAGTCTACCTGAACACTAATCCCATATTAGAGTGGCCTCTGTAAATACCAGCTGTGTGTGCATCAGTATGTGTTGTTGACAGGAAGCACTCAAGATGAAACAACAGTATGCACATACATTTATTAAATGTGATCTGAAATATAAGAGCGAGCTGTAACTGCAGTGCAATGAGAACTTGTGTGAGCGCTGACTTCACTGCAGACTTGTGGTTTCATCAAAGCCAAGAGGAAACGGGCCAGTGGTTAGCACGCCGTGACAGCCCTTGAGAACAAGGCAGTTGCCACAATTATCCCCGACCCCTGCAGAGATGAAGATCTCATCCTCTGCATGCTGCAAAACGCTGCAGCTATGGTGACAGTTCAGATAAGGGGTCTGACAGGAATTGTGTAGCATGCTGTTCCTCCCTCTGGCCCATAAAGGCCACATAAGCCCCTCCTGAATTAAACAGGACACAGCTTTGGGAGGGGTGTTGAAACATTCACCACCACATTTACCTGGCCTGACAGGTCAAATAGAAACCCATACCTGCTACTGGCCACCTCATTGACGACTTCATAAAAACTCACCATGTTTTTGGTTATAATATTGTCTAATGTTTGCTGTCATTGCAGTACACATGATCACATATTGCTACTGTAATGAAACAGACCCTAACAAAAACACTAAGATATAATATTCACAGCATTTACATATTCATCATCAAGCTTAATATATCTGAAATTTCAATATGATGTTAGATGTTCTTCTATTACACAGTGACAGCATTTCATCTTTCATTCTGAATGGTGATGTCTGATACTTTCTTCAGGTTCAATGATAATGATGACATGTACAGCGCGTGGGTCTATGTCTGACCTATCAATAGACCATAATCATGAATCCTACACGAGCCCTGAACTAAACTTTCACTTTTATTTTGGTGAAACTCTAAACTAGTAGGCTACACTTGTGTAAGGCTCAACAACAACAGGCCAGTCGGATAGGTTTTCACTGATGTAAATAAACACAAAACATGAGAAATTACATTATGTTCCGTCAACCAAACACAGGAACATGTAGATGAACTACGTCTCTCTTCCTCTCCGTTAATATCTGCGCATGCCACACCTAAAAACTTTGGCACGTAACAAACCCATAAAATGTTCTGTCACTTCAGTGAAACCCGCTGAAAGTCAGCTTACCTGAATTCACCATGGTGACTTCTGTGTCCCCTTAGATCTCATTAGTATACAAGTATTAAAGTCATTTCGGACAGTTTTTTAGCGCTCCTCTTTAGCTTGATCGTTGTCTCTCTCTCTCTCTACTGCCGCTCACCTGCGGACACACAAGCGTCACCTTCCGCCTACCTGTGCGGAAGCTCCGCCCCGAAGCACATTCACAGTACGAGGCCACTTTTTGAGAGAGGAGTTAGAAACACATGCAACTCTATTCCCATTAGCTGTTACCTAGACGGACGTCCCCTAGTCGAAAGGATGTTTCAAAATGATTACAACAAGTAGCCTAGAATACAAAAAAGTGTTTATTAGAACACAGCTTACTGCAGCGTATTAACCATTGAACTTTATTACTGGATCCCACATTTATAACATGCTGCATTATGCATTATTATCTTTAAAGATTATGACAGCAGCATGACACCATAAAATATCACGCCACAGAGGATTTATTGCTGACTTTGGGAAAGTATAAGGATAAAAAAGTCTGCATAAAAAAGCATCACAGCCTAACATCAGCCTTGTTAGCTTGATTGGCGGCACCTGTCCCTCCTGCCACCGCACATATTTAATGACACACCTGGGGTTGATGTGTAAGTGAGTGGTTGGCCCTCTGTGAGGTTTGCAATGGGGGCAATGCTGCTATTTCTTTGCATTTTTGTTGGATGTTTCATTGCTGTTCAATCAGCAATAAAAGAGCAGGAGGCCACAGGTTTTCAGGAGTTTCCTGGATTCTTTGAAAACGTCATGCCATTTCCATTTAAAACAAGACACTTTGACTTCGCTCCATACGACACCATCTTCAGCTCATGGCGAACTCGGACCCCTGACTTTCACATGCTTGCTGAATTACCTCCCATAATGAACGTTCCCACAGTAGAAGTGCTTTGCGATGAATCCATGCTAACTCTGCTGGTGGATAAGAGATCCAATGGTGTCACACTGACTGGAGAGGAGATGCTGTTGGGTGATGGCTGCTATAGCAACAGAGAGCTACCAAACCAAATTGTCTTTGCTTACAGTTTGGACGAGTGTGGAACTGCACGTGTGGTGAGTTGACCAAATTCTTTTACTACTTTATTATAACAGGTTTTGTAAGGATTTTCTGAGACCATACACTCTTACAGATGCAGAATGGCTTGGAGATGTTGACCAACTCTCTGCACTTGAACCTCAAAAAACTTCCCCCCACTTGGTGGCAAACACCCTCCACAGTGCACATCTCCTGCATCCCAAAGAGGTGCATCTATTGTTGCCAAAACATTTGTAAGTGATCACAAAAAACATACTTAAAGGAAAATGTCTTTTTCAGGTCATATGATGATCCAAACTACTTTATCCCAACGGCACTTCCTGAGAACGACAAGATGGTAAACATCAAAGTCATGAATTGTGAGTAATGACACGAGTCAGACTTGCGGCATTATGCTGGACTGTTTCATTTGTAGGTATACATGTTTAGCTCATATTTCCTGCAGCATCCTGGACCAGCACTGCAGAATCTAATATCTATAAAAGAGGCCAGGTTGTCAACCTCCAGGTTTCTGCCAAAACCAGGCCTGAGCAGCAGCTTTTCATCCAATCCTGTTTCATCTCTACATCTTCCGAAACTCAGACTAGACCCAGGCATGCAATCATAATGAATAAAGGGTAAGCAGCCAGTCAGCAATTGATCATGTGATTGTTTGTCTGTGACGTTACAATCAACCATGATCCTGTTGCTCTCTGCCAGGTGCGCAGCTCAGACAGGTTCTCGTCGTGCTGTTGTACAATTTGTGGCTTCCAACAGAGTGGATGTGGTTAATTTTGTTCTGAACACATCTTATCTTATTTCTGAGGTAAGTGTAAGTAAAAATTGGTTTCACTGCCATCTGTGTGGTGTTCAGCTGTATGACCTTGTGAACTCTCTTCCTCCTCTGAAGCTGTACATCCACTGTAGTGTTCTCATCTCAGACCAGGGTGTCACCTTTGGCTCTAAATCCTGCAACTATAATACGATCCAGTCAAGGTATTTGTATATACACAGTATAGTATAGTACACTGTATTTTGTAATGTTTTAATTACTTAATGAGATTATTCCATATCAGATGGGAGGAGTCTAGTGGAGCTGTAGAGGTGTGCGACTGCTGTAGCTCAAAGTGTAAAGGCCTGTCAGTTGGGCACCTTCCTGAAGGTCAGTACTGTTTTTTATTTATTTAAAAAAAAAAATT
The DNA here is from genome assembly GCA_036024295.1 of Nannoperca obscura. NCBI lineage: Eukaryota > Metazoa > Chordata > Actinopteri > Centrarchiformes > Percichthyidae > Nannoperca > Nannoperca obscura. The sequence continues at coordinate 32,667 of JAVQJL010019092.1, read as the reverse complement.
GGGGGGGGGGGGGTTTGTTTAAATGGAGGCTATGGTAATTTCAACAGTCACTCATTAAATGTGCCATTTCAGATGCCAAGGCTATTGTGAGCACTGGCCCCTTAGTCATTGTGGACAAATACGTAAAGACGAGTCCTGAGCCTCGTGTCTCTGAACCACAAGAAACCTCCAGCACTCCTCTTACCAAATCCATGCAGTCCGACGCCTCTGATGGTGCAGCGTCTGAGGACACAATCGTTTCTGGTATTTCTTCATCAAGAAGCAAGTTCTCTGCTCCCCATCAGGGTGTAGTGGTTGTGAGTCAGGACCCGGTTGCCAGACTGACCCTCTGGCTGCCTGGACAAGTGCAAGATATTGTACACAATGAGCCTGAAGACAACTTGACAGTTCAGTTACAAGCCAGCGACACGGGAGCTAATGAGCTTCCTGAGCTGCATCCTTCAACCACAGATCAGGAGTCACTTCTGCATACACCCACAAACAAGATTGGAGATCAGAGCACAAATGAAGTAGGAGCTGAAGATCATGTGTGGGATTTGAATTTTTTGGCTGGATTTGTGATTCCTCTCTATCTGGATAAAGCAGCTATTGAGGAGGAATTGCAAAGAAAAATGTGGTTTGGAAGATCTGGCATGTTTGGCACAGAGGCTCAACAAGAAGTTGACATCCCTCTGCCAGCTGAGACAAGTGGAAGTGTCTTAAACCAGAAGGATTTTAACCAAATGAGAGACGAGCTGGCTGAAAGGTGGGCAGGAGCAGCTGTGATGCCAACAACAAATGATGCCCCACCAATTATTCGCTCAAAACTTCAGTTGTCCAAAAGCACGGATGGGTTGCAGACTCTGAGTTATGAGGAAGAGGTGGTGAAGCAACAAGAACGGGAGGGTGTGATCAGAAGATCTGGGATGGATGGAATTAAAAGAAAACAGGAGCCCAGACAAAGAGGGTTGTTCTCGACTTTCCTGGATTTGTTGAGGTGCTTAAATTTTGGTTTTAAATGTTTCTTGTTTAATGAAAGTATGTTTCATGCATCTGAATATGACATTAATTTATCTCTTATCCTCAGGAGGATGGAAACAGCAGAATAACTGCATCTTCAGAATATTTCATAACTTTAACTGAATAAACATATTAAGCAACAATTGTGTGTATTATGCCATTCCCACGTTTTTGGTTTGGGAAGTGAAGGTTTTCACTTGAATCAAATGACTTATTTATTTCTGCAATGGTATAAATCAGCAAATAACCATTTTAAGCATTAAACACCCTATCAATCTTCTATCCTGTCTTCTGTGGAAGGATTTGGTATTCCCACCCAGATGTCGCTGTGGGGAGCTGGGCTCTGTAGTTGGGACAGTGCAGTGTGCGCTCTCCCTTTTACGCCACATGCTCAGTGTGTTTTTTCTACCCCAGGTTTGACCCTGGCCACTATTTCCTCCGCACCGCCGCTCTCTATAAAGTGCCCATGCTTTTCCTCACGCAGTCTCTTTCCCCGGCCACAAAACCGTGAGTGTCTAACTCACTGTTCTTGAAAAAAAAAAAAACTTAAAATAAAAATAATATAAAAAATATAAAATCTACAAAATCTTCATAAAAACAAGCACCGCAATACTTAAAGAAAATACAAACGTTAAAAAAAATAGCAAAAATTAATAATAAAAAAATACTACAAACAGGAGGCCTCGGGCTTTACCCGGAGTTGGCGTCTTTAAAGGAAGAAATAATTCAGAAGGCATCGATTTATATGGTGATTTTTCAGGTTTGACATTTTCTCAACAAGCTGGACCAGGGAGCCAGCTGTCAGTGTCGTTATTAGGCGAGAATTGAAGCGCAGTTCGGACCCGGAATACAGTTCACAGCGGCATCTTTTCCTGGCATTTTTGAGGGGAGCTTTACATTCATTTATTTTGTGAAGTCCGAGATATGAACACAGCGACGGGGAGTTATCCGATGGCTTCTCTCTACGTTGGCGACCTGCACCCCGACATCACGGAGGCTATGCTGTACGAGAAATTCAGCCCCGCCGGACCGGTGCTCTCCATTCGGGTATGCAGAGACATGATCACCCGACGATCCCTGGGATACGCTTATGTGAACTTCTCCCAACCAGCTGACGGTAAGAAGCGATCCCCGTGCAGTTTGAGCATGTTTACTTGCAAGCGTCGTTGAATGCATCCTTGAAATGTTGCCAATGTCACGACATGCTTCCAATGTCATTCCTAAAACTGTCTACATAATGAAATGCAAAATCAGGGAGGCACTAGCAACGGACAGAAAATCAATGGACTCTCTAGATTTTGGTTGAAGTGATTTGCAGTCAAAGAAATTACAGGGATGTCAGTTTTTCACTCATTTGACCCATATGCATGTCCCAGTTCATGTATACTGGTAATATGTCACTACCAGAGCTAAAGCCCCCCCACACAGTTTAACTTAAGCTTAAAAGTTCAAAGTAATTTAATGCTCATCAATTATAGCACTGCATTTGGGCTTTACAACCTCAAAGTAGATCTCACTTATTCAGCCCAAAACTGACCCCATTTCTGCTCCTATTTAAAGAGCCACTGAGTGAAACGAATTCTCATTGCCCTCTGCTGCTATAACTCACTGAAAGCAAGAAAACGGACAAGCACAGCTGAACAATGACCCCTGAACTGCCTGCTTGACATGTCTGTTATGTGTATTGTCTGGCACATGCAGTAATATCAAAGACCTGATCCTGTTTCTGTTTGGATTTAATCCCAGCTTCATGTGGAACTGGTTAGAGATTAGTAGAATCGTGTAGTGGGTTTGTCTGTTATATCTTAACCACTTAAGTTGATTGTTGGTTGTTAATCTATTAGAACCTCGTGTCATGAATGTCTATGTAACTGCAAAAGCATCAGACGTGTTAAGTGTCTATTATAAGGCTTCTCCATTTCCAGTCAATAGTTTCAAGGAACTGAGCAATAGAAGCAGGTGTGTTGACTTTTTTTGCCTCTTGAATCAACACCTGTCACAATTCATCGGCGCTCAAGTCTGTTACCAAAAGCTGGAGTAATGATAGGTTACAACTGGCTCACTTTCAGGGAGGTAGTATCACTCGACTAAATGTAATAAGAGCCACAAGTGAGAAGACACCATTTGTTATTAGAGGTCTAGACATGGGGGATGGTAGCTGTTGGGTATTTAAATGGAGTCGTAGCACGTGCAACCACTTGCTGCTTTTTTAAAATATTACTAGAGACGGTAAAATATACCTGAGCTCAATTGTAACTGTCCAGTGAATCTGGTTTCATGCGGAGTGAGGCAGTAGACAGGTTTGTTTACAATCTGTTGGATTTCCCCATGTCACAGCTGTATGTGTAAACACTCACGAGAGGTGAGTCGTTGAATGTGTCTCTTTCCCACCAATGGTACAGAATGCTCTACTCACAATCCATGCCAGCACATACCTCTCAGGACCCCTCTCTAAATATAGAAGATCTTTCTGGGCAGCTAAAAATGTGCCTGCCCGCAATACTTTTAAGTTCTTAACCTGACAGAAATGATGAACAATAACATATATTTACAATAATTTACATGATTTCTAAATTACCTTAGTTAATATATGAATAATTAACACTGACACTTTCGCCTTATTACTAAATCTTAGTAAGTTTCCTACTCTGAACCTTCCAGAAGTCCACATGTTGGACAGCAATCACACACCTTCTCTGGGCACATGGGCTGTGAAGTACAATTGCAAGCCAAACTGCTGATGCCAGCAGACGCAAGGCAGCTCCGTTTTGTTTACCAGACACTTTTAGTTGGAAAGCCTGGCCTGTGTGTGTGTGTGTCCATTACTGTGGTGTGACTGAACAAAAGGGATGTTTGGCATGTGTGCCCACATGAACATGAGAGCCTATATGAGAGTTAAAGCCATAGATGGAGATGAAAACAGTATAAATTAAAGCTTGGTGATTCATCTGGGCTGAAAGAAGACACAATTATTTGAGCAAATGGAAACAAACATTCTTAAAACCACAATATGAGCCCTTTTGTGTTATCGGATGGCCTGCTACACTGTTACCGCAACTGGCCTAGTTGGGACATGGCCCAGCGGCATGTGGTGAGTTAGAGAAGGGGTGCTCCTAGCTTGCCCACTGCAGCTGCCCTCCCCAGTTGTCCCAGCTGCTCGTCGACCGCTCATCCACATGGTCTACTGCAGTGTCTTACCCATGTTACACGTCCCTTGTTAATGGTCTGGCAGCAGAGATTTGCCATTGTAGCATACACTGCACAGGAGTAGCCAATACTTTTATTACACTCCACTGTAAGTCCATTTTATTTCTCCAGGACTGTTATCAAGGCGATCCTGTGTATGTGGTTTAAAGGGATGGCTGCATTAGAACAACTAATACTGGTAGAATAGAAACGCATGATGCATGATATGTAGCCTACAAACCAGTGACTGATATGTTTCCATTCCATTCAGCTGAGCGAGCCTTGGACACCATGAACTTTGATGTGGTCAAAGGGAAGCCAATCAGAATCATGTGGTCCCAAAGAGACCCCTCGCTCAGGAAGTCTGGAGTGGGAAACGTGTTCATCAAGAACCTTGACAAGTCCATTGACAACAAAGCCCTCTACGACACCTTCTCTGCCTTTGGCAACATTCTCTCCTGCAAGGTACAATTGTCAAAAATGTGACAGAGGGAATTCAAACAGAAACTTTACTTCTTTTGTGCTATATATATATATATATATATATATATATATATATATATACGGTTTTGTAAAAACAGCTTGGAGATGTCACACACATTGTGCTTAAGTTAGATTAAACATTTGAATAATATTTTTATGCACTTAAAACATTCTCATGTAAACTCCTAAATCATCTCTCCTCCTTGTTCCAACTACATTGTCGCAATTTCTTCCTCATTTTGGGAAATGCATTTATTCACTTTCTTACAGAAAGTTACATGAGAAGAATGATACCACTCACTTAAATATGAAGCTACAGCCAGTTAGCTCAACTTAGCTTAGGATAAAGACTGGAAGCAGAGGAAATCGCAAGCCTAGCTCTGTTGAAAGGTAATAAATTCCACCAACAGTACATTGATAGCTAGGCCTATATCTTGTTCAAGTTACAACTTATGCTAAGCTAGGTTAAGTGGTTGCAGCTTCATATTTAGAAGAATAGATCTGGTGGTATTGATCTTCTCATCTGACTCTCAGAGACAAAGCAAATAAGCACATTTCCCAAAATCCTGAACTACCTGCCTGCATGCTTCATGATGTCTCCCTACTGGATGCATATTTACCCAAAATGTCTTCCTCTTCTCCAGGTGGTGTGTGATGAAAATGGCTCCAAGGGCTACGCTTTTGTCCACTTTGAGACCCAGGATGCTGCTGACCGCGCCATTGAGAAGATGAATGGCATGCTGCTGAATGACCGCAAGGTGTGAGTGTCTGATCGTCTAGGAACTGAGGCCAAAGGGGTGTCTGTTGTTAATAGTGTTTTGAAAAGACTTTTGAAGAATGTAGCTTGAACTTTTGAATGATTTTAAAAGTATAGAAGATGAAGTACTAATTGAGCTTATGGTGATAATGGCCAGCTTATATGTATCAAACTTATATTTTGTGTCTCTATGTAAAAACCTTACTTGTCTGTTCTACACCTGTGTTGAGTGAAATGACTTTTTGTGTTTTTTTCAGTTGGAGAGTTTGTGCGTGAATAATCTAACTAATAAGTTCATCTCTCACTACCGCCAGTATGAATATAACCTCTAAACTGATACGTAACAAACTAAAAACTCTTACTTACTCTTACCTCTTCCTACCAGAAGCGTTTTCTGTTGCCTCATTTGTTCACTCGCTGGTCACCCGTCTTGGAGTGTTTGTATGTGTGTGTGTGTATGACCACGCTTGTGTGTTTTAGTGATGGATCGAATGCAGGAATGCAATTCTGGATGGCAGAAGGAGAGAGGTCGTCGTAGCAAGGTATATAAGATCAATTGGTCCTCCTCAGCTTTCCTTTGTACTGTGAGACTCTGTTCCTCCATCCCTCTCCATCCACCTCCTCATCAAGTTTTGGACCAAGAATTGAGACGGCTGTCACTGTGTTGTCTAGCATGCCGACATATCTGCCTGCCTCGGGTGATATTAACAACAGTTTGATGTTTTTTCATTGTATGCCCCAGGAATGATGAGTCACGTGGTTAAATGTAGACGTGAATTTGTCTTGTGGATGTTGTCCCTGTTTTTGTAAAAGAATGAACTCTCTTTTACTTACCGTGCTTGCGTGGTCAGGTCTTCCTGGTCAGGTCATTGCGGAACTCACTGTACCCGGAAACCCGGCTCAAGAGTGTTTAAGATCGAAAAAAGCAAGTCAAGAGAGATGGATCCTGGTTTGTTAGTCTCTGTCAGGACCGTTTTAAAAGAGTGTGTATCGCTGCTCTTCCTCTGTCTTCAGATTTGTGGGTCGCTTCAAATCTCGCAAGGAACGGGAGGCTGAACTTGGTGCCAAAGCCAAGGAGTTCACTAATGTCTACATCAAGAACTTTGGGGATGATATGGATGATGACCGACTGAAGGAGCTTTTTGACAAATATGGTAAAATGTGACTAGATTCATGGGCGTTACTCCAAGTTCTAATGTGGTCTAGTTCTGCCATCTTACATCCACTTATCCGACCTCTTACCTCTACAGGTAAAACACTCAGCGTGAAGGTGATGACAGACCCAACCGGTAAATCCAGAGGCTTTGGATTTGTTAGTTATGAGAAACATGAGGACGCCAACAAGGTACTTGGCCTCATGGAAATATACAAAGTGAGTCTTTATTGCTCATTCTCTCTGACAGTAATGATTTCATCCAAAGGCTGTAGAGGACATGAATGGCACTGAACTAAACGGCAAGACTGTGTTTGTGGGCCGGGCTCAGAAGAAGATGGAGCGGCAGGCGGAGCTGAAGAGGAAGTTCGAGCTTCTGAAACAAGAAAGGATCAGTCGTTATCAGGTCTGTAGAAACTAGGCCCTTATTTAATCTTTAACCCCTAAATCTAATCAATCTTAAATTTCAATTCACTAATGAAGAAGCTCCTACATATGTATCATGACTGTTTGTCTTTGGTTTCAGGGTGTTAATCTTTACATTAAGAACCTGGATGACACCATAGACGACGAGAAACTACGTAAGGAGTTCTCTCCATTCGGGTCTATTACAAGTGCTAAGGTGAGAGCGATCAAACTGATGTTGCAATGCATTTCCACCAGAGAGGAGATAATGCAACAGTGTAACAATATTGTATGTTTGAGGTTACCCAAACACAACCTGTGTGTATTTTAGGTGATGCTAGAGGAGGGTCGTTCCAAGGGCTTTGGCTTTGTCTGCTTCTCCTCCCCCGAAGAGGCCACCAAGGCTGTGACTGAGATGAACGGACGTATTGTTGGCTCCAAACCCCTCTACGTGGCTCTCGCTCAGCGCAAAGAGGAGCGCAAAGCCCACCTCACCAACCAGTACATGCAGCGCATTGCTGGCATGAGGGCCATGCCGGCTAATGCCATCATTAATCAGTTCCAGCCCACCAGTGGCTACTTCATGCCAGCTGTGCCACAGGTGTGGGAATCAAAGTCTGAGCAGATAGTGTGTGTGTTAAAATGGCTATAATCCCACAACTACGTGACTATCAGTGTAACCACAGATAATTAGCACTATAGTTCCCCTCAGCTCTAGGAAGCTTTTTAGCGTGTTAGCTCATTGTTTTTGTTTTAGGGCTTGCAACTTCACTGATTAGGTTCAGTCTGTGGTTTCAGGAGGGTGTGATGTTAATGCCCTAACATGATACATTTCACTTACCCACCAGGCCCAGAATAGGACTACATACTACGCACCCAATCAACTGGCCCAAATGCGACCCAACCCCCGATGGCAGCAACAAGGTGGCAGAGGTCAAGGTCAGCATGTGGCACTATATGATATGTAGTGTATATGTGTATCTTTAATATACTTTCATTTACCTAACATACATAGTTATAGTGAAAGGGACCATATTTTTAATGCAATTAAGTATTATAGTGCATCTCATTGTTTTTGTCTCTGCTTCTGTTCACTCCCAGGTGGTTTCCAAGGGATACCCGGCTCGCTGCGTCAGCCAGGACCCCGTGCCAACCTGAGACACATGACTCCTAATAGCGGCACACAGGGCCCACGAGGTGTGTTCTCCAATAACAAAGGACCAAAATGATTACAATCAACTCAGTGACTCTGGCTTTAGCATTTTGTTGACGCTGCAGTAGAGGTTGTGAAGTCACTTTGTGAATTCTGTTCCATTTTTCCTCCTCTCTGCTAGCATCTGGCCAGGCCATGGGTCCTCGTCCCTCAATGGGAATCCCCGGCCCCCGTGCCATGCCTCCTTACAAATATGCCACTGGTGTCCGTAATCCTAACCCCCAGGTGGTGCAACCTATTGCCTTACAGCAGGTATGTGCAAAAGACCAATCATACCACATTGTGTTCTTGTCAAATCAGTCCCCCAAAGCTATAAATCATTTTCATTCCTGTGTTCTTTATCTGTCCCTTCCAGGCTCAGCCAGCTGTGCACATCCAGGGCCAGGAGCCTCTCACAGCGTCAATGCTGGCTGCTGCACCCCCTCAGGAGCAGAAACAGATGCTAGGTAAGAATCCTGTATCATAATGAATGAACAGTTATGCTTTTCAGTTTCTATTAGGTTGATTTACTCTTAATTTTTCCAAATAGGTGAGCGTCTTTTCCCACTGATCCAGGCCATGCATGCCAACCTGGCAGGAAAGATCACTGGCATGCTGCTGGAGATTGACAACTCTGAACTGCTACATATGCTGGAGTCTCATGAATCTCTGCGTTCAAAGGTACTTCCCTACCTCTATCTTTGCCATATTGTCACACTGAAATGTCAGTTATTCAAATACCACACTGTCATTATTCATGTTTGTATGTTACATTTGCACAGGTGGAAGAAGCCGTCGCCGTGCTACAAGCCCACCAGGCGAAGAAAGATGCCACTCAGAAAGTGGGCACCATGGCTCCTACTGCTACTGCTGCCACATCCTGAAGACTGTGTGCCGTGTTAAATTGGTATGATAACACATGATCAGTCAAACTATTTGGTCATACATAGTTTTACAAGTTTTATGGTAGTAAGGAAAAGTCATTGTTTGTTTCAGGGTAAAACGAGCAGAGACGGGGAGAGACACTTTACACTGACTCAGAACACATGACTTCTCTGAACAATTATGCAAAAATTAGGAAAAAAAGAAAACGTAATTTTAAATATATACTTTTTGAAAAATATTCTTTTTGAAAAATGTTACAGTTCCTAATGTTCTAGTTCTGTAATACTTTAAAACTGCATACCTAAACCAATAATGCAAATGAATCTCAAATGAAGGCCTTTCATTTTGTGGCAAAGGAGAGAAACCTTTTTTCTAAAAGGAAAATGAGTCCTGTTCTTTTTCTTTGCTTGAAAGTTTTATGTTTGATTTGAAACGATGAAATCCTCCATCCTGTCATAATATCATGGGTGTGTGGTATTTTCAATAAAGGGATGATATATTAAGGTTACCCCTCTTGTTTTACTTTGCTTACATGTAGCCTATTTTATTCGGTTTCAGTGGTTTGAAGGGTAAGGGGCATACTAGTGAGGATACATACACTGTAGGAGTAGAACAAATTATATAATGCATAAAAAGTATTAGGTTTCATCTTGGTTCAATTGGTATAATTTAGGGTGTTTCCTCTTTGGATAGATAATTGATACAAGAAACATAAGGGAAAAGAAAGAAGATATTTAGTTTGCTTCTTAAAAAGGCATTTTTGACTAAACAGAAAGAAGACAGGGAAAGATTTTACATGTATGAAATGATCAGATGCACATATTGTCATTGAGACCTTACATAGAAATCTTATGGTCAAATCAATGTTTGACTTCATTGCCATGAAAAAACAAATTGTGGAGCAAGCTCTGAACAGGAGGTCACAACTACAGAGCCATAAGGTCTGTTGCTTTTGCATTAATGTTAAGCTCTAAAAATGATAAATTATTCAATGCATCTAATTTTTTTTATTAGAGCGGTGCAATATTGGAATATTTAATTGGAACAGTTTAATATGTGTCAGTTCCATGTTCGAACTGTCAATTTTGAAGTTATCCTCTTTTGGCTTGCATAGGATATATGCAACATTTGTTGAGAGCTTCACTATAGAAATGTGATCCTGATGACTCTTGTTAGCGGAGATCCTCTTCACCAATATATTCCTGGGATGAGTGGTACGATGTCGGACAGCCAGAGGGATGGACAAGTTGTCAGGAAGGATGAGAAGATCCAAAAGAACAACTTTTGGATCACTTTGTTTGGTTCTCATGTCTACAGTTCTAAATGCTAAAAGGTAATAAATAACGTGTTTACACAAACATGTCTGTAGTGTAAATGTTACACATTCTCTGCAGCTGTTTCTGGAGGGTCATAGGTCAAATTAAGGGGTCTATGTGATCAACTAAAGAGCTAAAGTGTCATGCTGGAGAAAGATAAACACCAACCTGGCAAACCAGAAGCTCTGTTAATGGCTTATAACAGATCTATAAAGACATAGCTAAATAACTCAACTATAAGTAATTAGTTACAACTCATAAATTCCTTATAAGGGGTGCTTTATTAGAAAGTGGAACCCAAAATATTCTTTAGCTGCATATAACTACCACTTTTAAATAATGAAAAAAAAAGTAAAAGGAAATATACAGCCCGAAATCAGAAATAAGCTCTTTTTAACAGCACACATTCTGACGTGTTGAGGTAGGAAAAGTACAGGTGAAAGTAATAACATTAACGATGCCTCTGTTCTGGTTGAGTGTCAGTCAGGCATTACAGTCTGGCAGTGAGCCAGCATGCTCAGGCTTTTTTTTTGGGACACTTGATTAGAACAGAGCCATCATTAAGTATGTTTTTAACACCTGTGTCTATAAAGAGTTTTAGCTCAAATATTGACCTACAACATTTAACTCTCATTCTCTCCAAATACCAAGACTGCTTCCTTTGAAAGCTGAATAATGACTTTTTAAATTATTAGAACACAGAAAAGTTTGGGAATATTTATGGAAGAGTATGTTGTGAATGATGACAATGGTAGAAAATGACTTCCCCAGTTATAGTAAAGTTGCCGTGGACAAATGTGTGTGATGACAGCGGTAGGCAGATTCCTCCAGGTGGCGCTAGAGACAATTTGGTCATAGATAGGCGGGCTTCAGTCTCACTGCACCAATGACGAGCTGCTGGGGTCAAAGTTGAAGGGTTAAATCCAATATGGCGGCTAACAAACGAGTGCTGTATGTTGGTAAGTTAATGTTACTTTTCATAAAAATATGCTAATGTTATATTGTTTCAGTACAACTGGCAAAGCTACTAAAGGATATTACTTAATAAATAAGGAAATTAAACACAACTTAACAAGTATAAAGTGAACAACACTCCGACACGTTAAGGTTTAGCCGGTCAAACGTCAACTTAAAACATGGCAACTTCGCTGATTTTAAACTTGGCATAGTTCCTCCAACGCCATGAGTGAAGCGGAGACAAAATATGTCACGCTGTGTAATGAACTCCGAATAAAACAAATAAAACGGTAAATAAAAAGCTCTAGCTTCCGTTGCTGCTGCTTGTGTCTTGAACGTAGCTTGCACGTAAAGATGCTCCGTTACCCTCTCTCCTCTGAACATGCACTCAAACAAACATTTTAAACCACTAAACGGCATGTTTGCGTTGTTCTCAGACAGAAACTTACTGTCCATCAGCTCAGTCTCAGTACGGTGTGTTTCTGTCAGGTGGCCTGGCGGAGGAGGTGGACGAGAAGGTGCTACATGCAGCTTTTATTCCCTTTGGAGACATCACAGACATCCAGATACCATTAGACTATGAAACGGGTAAGAAGTGTGATAGTGGCTGCACTGTTGCTTTCACGTACTGTGATGAAGCATTAAACACTGTGGGTAAGATCAGTATTTAGCTGTGTTAATGTGTCTTATGTTGTATTTTCAGAAAAGCACAGAGGATTTGCATTCATTGAGTTTGAATTGGCAGAGGTATGTACTGGGTAAAGGGCTGAAAACGCACTAAAGGCTGCAGTATTGTGATATCAACCCGGTAAAGGCAATACTTCATGAATTAACATGATAAATTGACTACTTTAACCTGAATATGGTAATACTCGATTATTGAGATGGATTTGAACATGAACTTTAACTGAGCCTGCTGACACGTAGTTTACCTTTTTTAATCTACTTTTATTTACACCCATAAAACATCAAATATGCACTTAGTGTACACCATAGTAGCAATATAAGAGAAAGATTATGTTTGAGGTTCAAGAGTCTTTATTGATATGGCTGTTCTCTGGCATGTAAACAGGAATATGAATTGAATTAATATGTCAGCATCCTATGTGCACAGTTTCATTATTTATCTTATTTAGAGTAAAGTTAATGGTAGTCGGATTCAGTGTAAACATGGTTGATGTAATTGACACATAGTGGGACTTTAATTTTAAAAAAAGGTCTTTATTCATAACTCATTTATGCCATGTCTTCTGTAGGATGCTGCAGCAGCTATTGATAACATGGTAAGTGGATCATATTACTGCCCAAAAGGTCGAACAAAAAATGAGCTTCCTGTTTTAATGTTGATGGTTTTTTTATTTTATTTTTTATTTTTTCTCTGCTAGAATGAGTCTGAGCTGTTTGGCCGGACTGTCCGGGTCAACACCGCCAAGCCCATGAGAATCAAAGAAGGGTCTTCTAGACCAGGTGATTGATAATTACCTATTCATAGAAGCCTTTGCTTGGACAGGAATTCAAATCCTTGGTCATGATTTAAACTTTCTTTCTAACTCTTTGCCTTCAGTGTGGTCAGACGATGACTGGCTGAAGAAGTTCTCAGGGAAGACCACAGAGGAGGCCGAGGGGGAGGCAGCGGGCGGAGAAACGACCAACGCTGCAACATCACAGGAGGTGAGATGGCGTTCTCTCTAAAGTGCGTTGGTGCCTCTGACCCTTAAGTGTGTCAAGAAAGTGACATAAGTATGGTTTGATTTTGCAGGCTGAGCCCCCGGCTAAAAAGGGCCGAGTTAACCCTCAGGTCTACATGGACATCAAGATTGGAAACAAACCAGCAGGGAGACTACGCTTCCTCCTTCGGGCTGACATCGTTCCCATGACAGCAGGTGTGTGTGCTGTAGGGCTTTCATCACCACATCTTTACCAAAATATATATACTGAGGCTGCACAGTGTTAAGTTTGCTTGTGTGGAGAATTGAAAAAGACACAAATGAATTCTACAGGAGTAAAACTAAATCACAAGTGCATAATTATACCATCCCCCTTTATAAAAAAATAAAAAATAAACACACAAAAAACCATCTTTTCAAACTGACTTTTTTCTTCTCTTAAACAGAGAATTTCCGCTGCTTGTGCACGCACGAGAAGGGCTTTGGCTATAAGGGCAGCAGCATTCACCGCATCATCCCTCAGTTTATGTGCCAAGGGGGTGACTTCACCAACCACAACGGCACCGGTGGCAAGTCCATCTACGGCCGGAAGTTTGATGATGAAAACTTTGTCCTCAAGCACACCGCTCCAGGTGAGGAGTTTTTATCAAGAGCTCTGGGAGTGTGTGAGCGTTGTGGTTTATGTTTCCTAGCAGAACCTGTGAATAACTGGCCAAACCTCGTCTCTCGCGCTCAACAGGGCAGCTCTCCATGGCCAACTCCGGGCCAAACACCAATGGCTCTCAGTTCTTTATCACCACTGACAAAACCGACTGGCTGGATGGGAAACATGTGGTGTTTGGAGACCTGGTGGAGGGGATGGATGTGCTCCGTGCTATGGAGGTATGGGATGAAAAGGTTTTCTAAGACTGCAAAAAGGATTAATAAAAAACACAACTGCAGGGTTGTATTCCACAATAAAATAAAGGTTTAATTCAGTGATAATAGAAGGCCTAAAGCCATTAACAAAAGCCTTCGTTATTACCCAGTGTGTTCTTTAACTATTTGCTTCTCACTTCTCGTGCAGAGGTACAACAGCTGACATACATTAATGCTATGGTTCATTTTTAGGGAACGTTTCTATACAGAAAAAATAAAGGTTTAATTCAGTGATAATGGTCTCGACCGGCTTGGTCTCGACCGGCTCCATGTGATTGAGTGCCCTGAGATAACTTTGTTATGATATGGCGCTATATAAATAAAATTGAATTGAATTGAATACAGTTAATCTTGATGGAAGTTGCAAAAATAAGTTGTATGTGAACATCATACTGTTCACAAACATTATCTTGATTTTTATGACAATCAGGCTGCATTTTGGCAAGTGATTTCTGGATCTTTTTAAATAAATGTTGTCTTTCTGCAGGCTCAGGGAGCAAAAGACGGCAAGCCGAAGCAGAAAGTCATCATCTCGGACTGTGGAGAATATGTGTAAACGAAGAAGAAGTGTGTGCTTGTTTGTTTGTGTCTATGGAGGCAGTGTATGTCTGAGAGCATGAGTGTGTTCATGGGCTTTTGGACTTTGAACCCACATCATATGCCATGTAAATATTTCAATAAACACATTTTTTAATAAAGAAAAATAAACCACAACTTGATATTTTTTTAATTTTACGTTGTACAAATGAAATCACCTTGGTGTGCTGATTGTTGACTTACCCCTTTATAACTACTGCTACATACAGTACCCATTAAAAGTTTGAACACTTTTGACTGGTACTGTAAATTTTCTTAATTATTTTGAAGTTGAACTGTTTATTTATTCAGTAACTTACTAAGTCAGTGAAGTCTAACGCTTTGTAAATAATCATGCTTCTCGCTTCATTTCTTTTTATAAAATCTTGAGTTGATTTCAAATTAGCACACTATACAAATTGTACACGTTGAAACATTATCTTTATTATTATATCTACTTAACGGGATTCATGTAAATGATGAAATGATCACGTGCCTTATTGATTGAAGTGTTACATCATTTCTACGAACGACCCAAACGTGTAAAATAGTAAATCTTCCGTCTCCCGATCTCCTCGCTGAATCGGACAAACCCGTGTCCGGAGGAGCGCCGCTGCCACACCTGAGCAGGCAGAGAGACGCACGCACGGCAGGGGCACAGCTCCACCCCCTCCGCTCCGTCCTGCTGAGAAGTCTACCCAGATTCCAATCGGTGAGGTTTACCCAAAAGCCCGTTCCACCGCTCCGACACTGAACTTCAACAACAGGAGTTAAACTGTAAGTATTGATATGTACGTTCTTGATCCGGGTGGTAACGCGAACCTGGTGGCATTTACCCGATTTATAGGTTTTAGACGTGTGTATTTTGGATACAGCGCTATGTGCGCACGGAATGTACAAACTTGAACGCGTTTACCGCAGTCGTTGAGAAGCGAATGGATTATTTGAGTCCGTTGTCTGGCTGAATCTCACGTTTCTGCTCGCATGACAAGAACGTATCTTGTTTAATAGAAGTCTGGAAGCACTTTTATGTGCTCATTTTGCTCTCATTTCAGTTTTTTTTTAAAGTTTTCTTTGCCTTGAAGCAGGGCATGTACGCGTTAACATACATGAATTCATATGCTAATGACAACCCCGTTTGTTTCTTTGTTGTCTTTTTTATATATCTGTGATATATGTGTGATATTTTTCTTTTTGTCTTAGGCGGGTGGAGTTTTGTCTGTGGTGCTTCAGCTGAAAAGAGCTTCCTCTGTCTTCCATCAGCACGAGGAGAAGACATGAACTGGGCATTCCTCCAGGGCCTCCTCAGTGGGGTGAACAAGTACTCAACAGCTTTCGGCCGAGTGTGGCTCTCGATCGTTTTCCTCTTCAGGGTCATGGTGTTTGTGGTGGCAGCGGAGAAGGTATGGGGCGACGAACAGAAAGACTTCAAATGCAACACAGCTCAGCCTGGGTGCCACAATGTCTGCTACGACTACTTCTTCCCCATCTCCCACGTCCGGCTGTGGGCCCTGCAGCTCATCTTTGTCACCTGCCCCTCCCTCCTGGTGGTGATGCATGTGGCCTACAGGGAGGACAGGGAACGGAAGAACCGGCTCAAGAAAGGCGAAAACTGCCGCAGCCTCTACCTGAACACTGGCAAGAAGCGCGGAGGCCTGTGGTGGACCTACGTCCTCACTTTGGTCTTCAAAATAGGTGTGGACGCCACCTTTGTGTACCTCGTCTACCACATCTACGAAGGCTATACCTTCCCTCTGCTCATCAAGTGTGAGCAGAAGCCCTGTCCCAACACGGTGGACTGCTTCATCGCTCGACCCACTGAGAAATGGATCTTCACCGTCTTCATGGTGGTCACCAGCCTGGTCTGCATCCTCCTCTCTATTTTCGAAATCCTCTACCTGATCTGCAAACGCTGCCATGAAAGTTTCGGCCAGCTCCATCAGTCTCACCACGTCATATCCGCTGGAGGCAACTTTATGGCGTCAGACACTCTAAAGTTGTCAGACCAAAACACCCCTGAAACACCTGCTCCTTCATACAGTGTCGCTGTATCTTGAGATACTGAGAGTAAAGACTGAAAACAAAGACATGGGAGAGGGAGAAGTATGCCACTCTTTAGTCTACAGGTATTTCCTTAAAAGACTTGTCAGCAGACATTTGTCTGCTCAGATACTGAACTACAGTGGAGTTCCTTACTGCAGCTTCAGCTTCTGTGTCCACTGTCAGAATTGAAAAGTCTGGACTACAAGACTTATGTGTCATTGATCTGGAATGTCCTCGCTGTTTTTACAGAATAAGCTGTATAGCCCTTGCAAAGAAAAGAAAAGGAAAAATAAATGTGTGTGTGTCAGATTTAGCCTGGATACCAATTATGAGTCACTCCACGGTTTGGAGAGTCTGGTTTTACAAACACATGTGGTTTTCTGTGTAAGATTTTCCCTCTGCTCAGTGCCCAACCTCCAAATGTTTAGTTCCAACTGCAATGTCTTTTCCTTTCACTCACAAGGTCAAATCTGACTCTTACTGGTCTTTACTTGAGTGATCAAAAGGTTTGACAGACTGTGCTGTTGTACATGCAAGCACACTGCTCAGACCCGTTTTCATACTGCTCTCTGTATACAGGCACGAGAGCAGCGAAGTGGAAATGCAGCGCTGTAAACACAGTGGTTAATGATTTCAGGATGTGCGTATTTTACAGTGTTGAGGTGCGGCTGCATAGCGTTCTTTCATTAAAGATAATGTTTTGAGAATGTGGTTGTTGTTGTTTTTACCATACAATTTAAAGAAGACAATTTAGAGAGGTCCAAAGTAGTACACTGCAATAAAACTCAGAACAAGTACTGTAACAGTTACACACGATGTAAAAGAGCCGTAGCATACTAAAGAACAGTAGAAACCAGCTAAAGGTTCTGTGGTTTGACAAAGACCCAGACTTTCTTTCTTCCTCCAGTTTCATACAGCCCTCTCTCCTCATTGGCTGCCAAGATTGCACTGTTGCTAGAAGCAGTACCCTCATTGTTTATGTTGATTGGTACTTTGAGAAAGGCAGAGGACGAGTCCCCCCCCATTCCCCAGTTTGATTCATCAGTGCTGACATGCATGGACCCACCCAGCGCAGGAATTTGTCGGTTCGTGCAGCCTCTGAATGGAAGATTCCAGTATTTACACTGCAACGTGCTATAGTAGAGCTAAAGTGAGAGTAAAAAGACTTTCCAATGCCCTCTGTGCAGATATTTGAGGCTTTGAGATATCTGCCTCTGAAAGCTGTGCTGCTACCACCGAGGAGAACACAGACTATAATTTGGGCTGTTCAGAGCAATAAAGAATGACATTTTAAAAACTCAAACAAAGCAAAGTATCTTTCCACAAACAATGACAGGATAATCTGCAGACGCTACTGTTAACAGATTTAATTGAAACCATAAACGTCTCTTTTAGTAGACAGCAGTTCCGATGACATCTATTAAAAGTGAGGTCTGTGGATTATCTTAGTAGCCAAGTCTCTTGTTTCGGGGGAAAGACAAGTCGGGGTGGCAGCAGAAATGTGGGTCCTCAGATATCTGAATGGCAAGATATCTCAAGGAGGAAGTGGAGAAATGTGTTTTTGTGCGTGTTTGATTTGAGACTCAGTACTTTAGAGAACTTTAATGTCGAGCCATCTATATACAACACATTAGGAGATGGCATTTCCTTTCTCTGGTGCCATTATGCTACAGTTGACTGGGACAAGTGACGAAGTCTGAGTTAACCATCAATTTTTAGTGTTTAATTTCAAGTGTTATATCAAACATTATAAAGTGTACTATCTACTGGCTCTGAAAATATAAGTAAGCTTCAATACGTGCAGCTCTCTTTGTCCTTTTTCTGTTTTTCCTGTTTGACTGGGTGGTTCTGCAAATGAGCCGACAATGAGCCATCACTCCCATTACTTGACCCTCCCAACTCTTCAGGGATAGATTTCTTGTCTTGTTCCCGCTTTCTCTGCTCTGGTACATTTCCTTCCTTTAAGAGTACCCGCAGTGAAAAGTGATGTTTATCCTGTTGTGTTGGTCTGATGTGCTGCGACTTGCAGCTGGCAGGGTTTGAGTCACAGGGTGCAGTCCTCCAGGTGTGTCAGACTGCCTAGTCATCTGCAGCCAAGAAGCAATTCTTCTTTCCCTCCATCAACTCACACACAGTTCTTGTCTTCTGATCTGTTCTAAATGTTGCGAGTGCAGATATTTGTCTTTGTCTTCCTGTGCTCAGGCCTTATGCCGCAGATTATTTTCCTGAAAAAACACGTGTGCAGTTGATACTTCTAACACCTGCAAGACTTCAAGATGAAGTGTTTCATTTAGAGAGCACTGCAGCATTCTCTTCATAGTGCTACTTTTCTAACATAAAGTTTTGCTTTATGACAGCAGTTTATGACCTATGCATGTGGGATCTCAACAGCTCTTATTATCACAGCATCGTTAATTACAGGTACAGGTTGTGATGTTCTTAGAAAGGTTTTTGGTGACCTTCTTAGAAATGTTGGGCTTGTTTGTGAGCCGTTGCTGTTGTGAGCCTCAAACAAGCCCATTGAGACAATGTATGGGATTGTACTGAGCAATTCAAATAACCCCGACTTGACAATTGATATTTGAACATGTCTTTTAACCTTCTGTATAGCGTAAACACAGGATTCAATAGCTCTGCATGCAGGCACCGACCTGCAAGAACTGGCAAGTTCTGGCACAAACTTGAACAGGCTGATATTTAATTATCCTTCCAGCGTCTGAGGTCTCAAACCTGTCTGCAAACAGCTAACAATGGGCTGTCTTTCATATGGAAAAGAAAAATAAGTTTGGCTGTGGAAGTAAGTAGATGGTAGAGTGGAGACAAAAGCTACGTTGTAACATATTAGCTTGGTTTTAAAAAGGAAAAAGGAAATAAATAATACATTCTCACTCGTGGGTGTGTGCGTGAAGGAAATAAATGTAAGAGGAACAGGGAAACTGAATTTTATCTTCCATTTCATGGCATTGAATTGATTTACTCACTTAAAATTCACAATAACACATTGACTCATCTCCCCACTCTGACCTGTTGCCCACTCACCTTTTTCAGAACAACCAAAATATGCAACTTGCAACAAAGGGCAAAAAGAATGGTGACATGCACAACAATGAAAACATGCATTCACTAGGGTGCGTCTGCCTCTTGTGTATACTGTGTGAAGCAAGCAGGAACACGTCGGGACAGGTACAATATGTTGTCTCTGTGATTCTTAACACAAACACCCCTTAGATAACACTTTGCCTCTTTTAACCCTGTCTGAGAATTATTCTCCAACTTAAGTTCTGTAACTGTCACATGTGTGTGTAGGGACATGTTACACATTCAATGCTCCTACTCATTGTCAAATACACATAAACTGTGTGATGCAGACCATTACAGGGAACCCTGGTGCTCTCAAGTCACCAAGGCTGTGACTGGTTAGCTGATTCCATACTCAGTTGAGGCCAATTTCCAGATAACTGCTATAGAAAGATATTTAATTTGCCACCTACCACTGGCGTGAGAGAGAGAGAGAGAGAGAGAGAGAGAGGAACATCTGGGGCAGTCTTTCTTCGGTAACCACACCCACAGGCGCATTTCTCAACACTGCGCTCTTTTACCTGTCGAGAGGAGCCAAATCTGTGCGTTAAAGGACTAAAACGAACGGACTAAAAGAAGAAATCCACCGGAGAATACATGACCACGTGTCTTTCTACTAACAATGGATTAATCCTTTTGGTAAGTGAAAAGCTCACTGCTTTTTGATGTGTCTAAGATGAGTTAGGCTTCGTAAAAGTTCGCTTTGAGCCAACTGGGAATGAGTGTGGTGTTGATTCGATGAAACGAGAATGTATTATTGGTGGCAGTAGAACACAAACATAAGAAAAAATATTATGTCCAAGTAACGCAGCCTGTGCGTAAAGGTTGTGTTTTGTTAAAGACTCGTACTGAAATGGCTGACGTCTGCTTTTTATGTTAACAGAAGGCTGGTAGTATTTACTTTGATTCTTAAAAAAATATTTACATCAAAGTCGTGGAGTAGGCATAGGCTATTGCTAAAGATATGTGTAAGCTCTGAGTGTTAACATTGGTCCAACTTGTTTGTGTCATGGACAGTTTGGCTCAAGGCCTACTCATAAATGTATGTTATTCTTAGTGGTTGGATTGATAAATGAGACCTGTTGGAGATGTTTTCACATTAAACCGGCTTTGGGAGTCAAACTAGTGCGTTTAATAGTCAGAATAAAAAGGATATTTGTTAGAAAAGCGACCTGGAATGAGTGAGACACCACTAACACAGATGTCCACTGAGTGAAAGCAGAATATTCAGCAGACAATAAAAACATGTTCACCCATTCTTCATTCTGCCACGTCCAGGTTTGAAGATTAACTACTACCAGCAAGAGAGGAATTCCAGAGCGGAGACATTTGACTGCTAGCCAAGGACATGGACTGGAAGACCTTCCAAGCCCTTCTCAGTGGGGTGAACAAATACTCCACGGCGTTCGGGCGGGTATGGCTGTCTGTGGTGTTTGTGTTCAGGGTGATGGTGTACGTGGTGGCAGCGGAGCGAGTGTGGAGCGACGAGCAGAAGGACTTTGACTGCAACACCAAGCAGCCCGGCTGCGCCAACGTCTGCTACGACCACTTCTTTCCCATCTCCCACATCCGCCTGTGGGCCCTGCAGCTCATCTTCGTCACCTGCCCCTCCTTCATGGTGGTCATGCACGTGGCTTACCGCGATGAACGCGAACGCAAGTACAGGGCCAAGCATGGCGACGACAGCAAGCTGTACAACAACACGGCCAAGAAACACGGCGGCTTGTGGTGGACCTATCTCCTCAGCCTCTTTGTGAAGACGGGCATCGAGGTCGCCTTCCTCTACATCCTCCACCACATTTACGACAGCTTCTACCTGCCAAAACTAGTCAAGTGTCAGGTGGACCCTTGCCCCAACGTGGTGGACTGCTACATCGGCCACCCCACTGAGAAGAAGGTCTTCACCTACTTTATGGTTGGAGCTTCAGCCCTATGCATCATCCTGAACATCTGCGAGATCATTTATCTCATCTCCAAACGCTTCGTACGAATTGCAAACAAGATCAAGTGGCGCAATCACAAGGTGGTCACGCGCCATGACGACTACAACGACGACCCCTTTAACAGCTGCAACGAGTCGGTGTCGAGAGCGGACCTGAAGCTAAAGCCCCCATCCATCAAGGTTTCGTACAATCCTTCATACAAGCCGTCTGGACTCAAACTTCAAGAGAAGATACGGGCCTCTGCTCCTAATCTGTCCACTGCTTCATGATTGAAAACAAAGCCAAAATCAGGCTGATGATCAGGACTGCTGATCAGTGTTTGGGCTAGAGCCCAAAGATAAACAGACTCAGAACTGTGTGCCAAATTACAGTCAGACCCTGGAAGTTGAGTCATCAGTACTGGATTCTTCCTGTGGGCCCGTGTCCACATCTAAGACTCTTTCTGAGCACAAGAACTTTGGTTGCCAAGTCAACATCCACAATATTTACAAGTCAGCTTGAGCCGAATTGATTTGTTAATGATAGTGTGGGTTTCCTTTTTTAAATACAATAAAGGTCTTTTAGCCTTTTCTACTTTACCCCTTCACCCATATTGCAACATTCCAGTGCAGTTTCAGTTTTTCTTGTGATGGGAGTTTTGACACAAGGGAACAGCGGAAGGAAATGAAACGCTGCACAAAAGAAGGCAGGACACACCGGGCAGAGGTATTTGCCCTCCCTGCCAGTGTCTACAGTTATGTGTCAGGCATTGTGTTTTCACTGAATGTTAGTCGTACACTTCAGTGATCTCCATTAACTGAACTGACATCATAGCTTTCTCTTTACAATTTGCTGTGCTGATAAGCCCATGTCATTAAAGAATGGTAAACAATTCTGCACTTGAGTGCAGGCGCTCCACAGTCATACGAGTTATGGCTGAGTAATACTTGAAGATGTACAAACTGGCCAAGAATTAGGTTTATACTGCATATCATTTCTCAGTTAAGATTTATTACAGCAACAAAATGCTTACTTATCATTAATATATTTTCTTATCTAAAGTCCGGGCGGGCATATGCTTGGTCTCAGGTTTGTGCTCACAGCCCCATGTTGTACGCAGACTGCCTGTGCTTTGACGTGCTTGTACACAAACTCGCCTCCTCCAAGACCACTGTTGATTTAAATATGCCTAAAGGAATGCCGCTGTTTAATTCTGTGTTGTAAGCTGGAGCACAGCGGAGGTAGTGGTAGGAAAGCTGGACAAACAGATGGCTCATTGAACTATTACTATTATTATATTGTGAGTCCCTTATCCTTGTGAACATCAGGTGAAAATTAATTTTCTGCACTTATTCTTAATGTTATTTTATTTTATAAATGGAAATATATACGATTTTTGAATGTGTTTGTGTTTGGTGTTTTAACGGTAAGGCCTGCTTATTGATATCTAATGTTCGTTTTTCTTTTTGAATGTGGTTTTCATTTGAAAAATAGTTTTAGACTTATACGAGCAAATATGAGCAATGAGCAAATAACGCTTAAAGACACCACCTAAAGCTAGTATGAACACTTTTTTACAGTGCAGTTGATTCATACAATGTTTGTTACATAACCATCAACAGGTTTGCATGCAAATACCTATTTGAATTAGCTGCGAGTCATGACATGCCATATTCCTGTCTGGTAGATATGATGAATGCTTTAAGTGTTGCTCAAGCCTGCAGTATAAATCTCAGTCTGTGTGTAAGACTTGTTAATCAGGTTATTACAAGGTGCGGCAAAGGAAATATTAAATTTTTTTATTCTGAATCATTTCTGGAAAACAAACTGTAAAATCACTAGAGATTGAAAAAGAAAAATTCTCCTCACTTTAATGCTTTATATGGGCAATGACGGCTTCACATCTCAAATTTGTAGAACTGACTGACTATAAAAGAGGCAGAAATTACACTTCCAATGTTGGTAATGATCTTTCTTTAAATTGCCTAGTTATGTTTCACAGCCTGTAGATTCTTGCTGTAAATTATAACAAATCAGTGACACGTTTCATTAATGAAAGTGTTTATTTTTAAAACTCACCATCTAGTTAGATATGTACATGTCGAATTGGAAAGAAATTTTAAATAAATACTAAAACATATTGAAATAAAACTAGAAATCATACTTATTAAAAAATAAGATTAAACAAAATCAATGGAATACAGCACATCAACATTTTTTCACAAGCCAGTATAATGCCCAAGTTCATAAAGAAGTTTCCATATACACTCACCTAATCAAATAGTTCATTTGGAGACACTGATCGATGCATGGATAGGATGAAGGGTGATAGAAGTCAAAACACCTCTGTCTTTTCTGACATCAACAGTGAGTTAATCCATTCCTAGGACATTTTTACTGGATCATATTTTATTATAAACAAAGTCTGTGATTCACTTTGGCTTACCCGCTGCCCAGAAAGTGATGTAAGCAGACTATCAAACAGGTGAATGGCTTTTGATACGTAGGATCTGTACAATTAGACTGACTTTACATAAGGCACTGTTCCAGCTACGCTATCATGTAGTGAACATCTAATCAGATGTTTGATCCTTAACAGAGGAAGGGGTTAGTACCATCCACAAATTACAGTAATATTCTCATTCTGGTAGAGGATAAAATAACATTTTAATGTGAAGACCTGATAATGGCTACAGGTTACGCTGAAGTACAGTCCGTGAAAGAGCCTGCAGTTTGGCTTTCGTCTACAGTTTGCAGGTGGCCTGAGCCACTTTGGAGTTGGTCTTTCTGTTGAGAGTTCGACAGATGAAAGCTCCGGCATCGATCAGCTTTGAGAGGTCCACTCCCTGAAACGAGGACAGAAAGTCAAAGGGTCAAGCTCTCATCGTACACAGTTACCGAAAATGCAAATTCAAGTATGATGAGGTGGACTGGAACATTCTGCAAAGGGATGTGTTTTATCTCATGGGAAAAAATCTTCCTGTTGTACTCGAGTAAACACAAAAGCAAGAGCGGCATCTTTAATCATTAAAGATGCTACAAAAGGAACTAAAAGACAGTTCTACAAAGATACTACAAAACTACAAGATACTACAAAAGGAACTAAAAGACAGTCTTACTGTTTGAATCCCAAGTCCATGCAGCATATATACTACATCTTCAGTAGCAACATTCCCAGAAGCCCCCTGGGCATAGGGGCAGCCGCCCAGTCCAGCTACTGACGAGTCTACCACACTGATTCCCATCTGCAAAACAAAAGAAAACTTTTACCTTGAACTGAATGGAGTTCCCACTGCTCCAACAATAGATCACCTGCATGGACATTCAATAACACTATCTGCATATAATAATAATAATAATAATAATAATAATAAGATTTTCAGATGGCATTAATATAACCAGAACCATATCTGACCTGTAAGGCTACAAGGATGTTAGCCAGGGCCTGGCCATAGGTATCGTGGCAGTGCACTGCCAAGGCATTAACTGGCACCTCTCTGCTCACCGCCTCCAGCATTTCACTCATGCTACCTGGAGTCCCCACTCCAATAGTGTCACCCAGAGAGATCTCGTAACAGCCCATGGAGTACAGACGCTTAGCTACCTGAAAGACAGAGACATAGCTTGAATTTGATGCATAGCTGACAGTAGAAATTGATTCCTGCCAGGTTACATAACGTAAAACGTGTATCAAGTAATGACTCACATGTGCAACTTTTTCAGGTGCCACCTTGCCTTCATAAGGACATCCAAGAACACATGATACGTAACTGCGGTGACAAGAAACAGATGAAATAATCAAACCCTTTAATGCCAATGATTTATATGTTTGTTGACAGCCAAAAGTAAACCAGTAATCGTACCCTCTAACTGGCACTCCGGCCTCTTTTGCTGCTTTCATAACCTCGTCAAAGCGCTGTAAACTCTCATCCACTGAGCAGTTTATGTTCTTCTTACTGAACATCTCAGATGCAGCACCAAATATGGCTACCTCTGAAGCCCCTGCCTTCACCTGGAGTAAATAACAGCAGGGAAAAAGGCATTTGTGGTGAAACTTTTAGAAACAATGTCTATGTAACTAATGTGTTAACATGATGCTTGACACTCACAGCAGCCTGGAACCCCCTGAGGTTGGGGGTGAGGACTGGGTAAGACACTCCAGGTTTCCTACAGATCCCCTTCATCACCTCCACCTGGTCTGCCATCTCAAAAACCCAGACAGAAACCAATTAGTGCTGGATAAAAAAAAAAAAGAAGCCACTTCAATTCCTTTACTTTTCAGTTTCTGTGCTGCCCTCAGTGGGGGACCACAAACTCACCTGTGGAACCCATTTTGGAGATACAAAACTGGTGGCCTCGATGACTTGCAGCCCTGACGCTGACAACATGTCAATCAGGTTAATTTTTGTCTCTGTTGGCACGATAGTCTGAGAGTGGAAGCAGAAAGGAACAAGATGAGCAATGCATGAAAAACGGGGACATATATCACTGAGATTGTTACTCCCGGTTACACATGAAAAATGAAATATGCACCTGCTCCGTCACCTTTGGTCAGTTTTGAGCAGTGTTCACGCCAGCCTGGCGCATTTCCTGGTTTTAAAAGCTGCTTAACCGGTTCATTTTTAACATAAAGTTACCTTTTCATTCTGAAGGCCATCTCTAGGTCCCACCTCCACTATTTTCACCTTTTTTGGAAGAGCTTTATCTGCTCTTACGACAGCCTACACAAACAGACACACAAACACATTTAATGCAAGTGTAAAACAGCTTCACTTGTTGCCGTCACATCTGAAATAGCTGACCTGTTCACTAGCCAACCAACAGTTTAGGTTACTAAACGTATCTAGCTTAACCGTAGAGGACGCTAACAGCTAGGTTAATTTAGCTGACAACCGCTGCTGTCGAGGCTGCTAGCTGAATGTGTACAGTACAACCTGCTGGAAAACAAAAGCACAAGAAAACTCACTGCTATAACCTTTGCTGAGGAGCTCAACGCCAGATATTGCTGACCCATTGCTGAACATAAAGTGCTTCTGTTGACAAGTCTCAGGACGGCCGCCATGTTGGTCCAGCCTCCGACCTGACGTCACTTCTTGCTCTGGAGGAGAAGGCGCGGAGGCACGCTATACAAGCACGGCAAGGGCGCCATCTATGGGCCGGGAACTTGAATTGAAAATTAAATGAACCTGAATCACTCACTCTTTTCTACTTGCTGTTTGACTGCACGATGTTGGTCAAATTGGCAATAGTATAAACACAATTTTAAAAGTCTTTTAAAGACGTCATACCAATTTTTGAATGTAAAGATGGCACAATTAATGTAACTGCAAATATTTTTTATCTTATTTAATATATTTTTTAAAACTTACTGTTTTCCTTCAGACTTATACATTCGTATCTGATAAACTCTATACAATTACATAAAAACAAAGTATACACACAATTTAATATTATAGTTGCATTTTGCCTTTATTTTACTGTAGGTTATGTATTTCAGTATTTTCTCCTTCAATGTTGTCATTAATGCAATGTCCTTGATTTGATTGTACTTCCCATTTACACTGAAAACGTGGGGTGAAAAGACACAGAAACAGGAACGTATAAAAATATCTTTAATGAGTCAAAAAGTAAAAAACAAACAAACAAATAAATTATAATTGGCTTTATATCATAGTGCATTTCATAATCAAACATAATAATAAAAAGCGCTGCAACCGTGAGACAAAAAAAGCCTGCTCTTGACATTCCCTACCAGGAGTAGGGAAATAGCAGTTTGTCATTGTCACTGTGTTGTGCTCAAATGCCAGCTTTTATCAAAGCAGAGTCCCAAAAAGTAGCAAAGGCTTTCTTCCATGCATATGAAAAAGAGATATATTTGAAAGAGTTATCATATAACTTGAATTGAAGAAAAGGAAACACTGACTATGCATGCTTTGGATACTGCATATCTTTATGAAGCTTAACAAAAAGCATTCCACTTTGTCACAAAGGTCAAAAGTCTCATTGAAAGTAAAGATCAACCAGTAGCTTTTAACTAATATACAACTAATATGTCATAAATGTGTGTATTAACATCAGTGGATCCCATTGGATCACATATTTAATGCATAAATTCTCTTGCATGGCTTTAGCACACACACGCAGTCAATATTTGTGCATGCTTCTGCACACGCGCACACGCACACACACACACACACACACTTTGGTTCCATTTTACTGCAGCTCTTCGTCACTGTCGTCCACTTGTTGGATGATGAGGTCGGCACCCGAGTCCTCAGCCAGGTCATCGTCATCGGCTACCATCCAGCTCCTCTTGGTCTCCCCCTCCTCCTCTCCGTCCACCCCCAATAACAGGGCCGGCTCCTCATTGGACCCCTCTAGACTGTCCATGGGGATGTCGTCACAACCCACTTCCTGGATGCATGCGGTGCACATGCGGTAGCGCCGCGTGCCCTCGCACACCACATGCCCAGTCTCCTCCGTCACCTGACACTTACACTTCCTGCACACAAGCTTCCTGGCTTGATGGATCTGTGGAGTTGAATGTTAATATGTTTAGTACTGGTTATGTTACTATTGGTGTTTCTGTAGCTGTAAGGGTATGAGCCTGGAGTGTAAGTTCTATCACTATTTCTATGTTTCTGAAGCTGCTGAATCAATAACAAATGACTGAACTTGATGTTAGTTTAGATTTCACCTCCTGGTTGTAAATAAACCTACCGTCTCAAAATGGCTTCGGAGATGCTCCAGGCGAGTGAAGCGTTTATTGCAGGCCTGGCAAGGGTACGGCCTCTCTCCTGTGTGACAGCGCAAGTGACGCTTAAGGTCTGCCTTCCTCTTTACCGTGTGTGTACAAAAGGGACATTTGAAGCGCATAATGGGGTTGGAGTCTGCAAAGAGAAAGAGAAACTGTTCAGAGCTTTGGCTTTTCTGTTTTTTCCCTGGAAATAAAACACTTTATTTCTGGCTTCTTTTGAAAATTTCTCTCACGCTAGTCTACCTATAATGAAGTATGTTATTCCTTTTCTCACTCCTCTAAAAAGGTAAGAGAACTATTGATTTTCTATTTTAGCACACACACAGTTCAACTCACCTTTATTAAAGTGTCCAATAACACCCACAATAGGTGGTAGAGTAGCGTACAGCTCCTCTGCCTTTTCAGCCTTTCTTGTCCTCGCCTCCTGGATGTCCAAGTCTTCATGCTGGTTGGAGCGAGTGCTGTTGGGTGCTCGCCTCTTGGTTCCCCCTTTACCTCGCCGGCGCTCTGATCCAGGCACGGTGTACAGAGGGTCCTGAGGGTCCTGCAGGTCCTCTGCCTCTGCATTGAGCTCATCAGCAGGGCTGCTTGGGTTAGTCTTCAGGGCTGATGCCGATGCTTCTTGGTCCGAGTCCTTCCCCATGAAGCCAGACTGGGATCTGGAGTTGTCCCGGGTCCAGAGCGCCGGTGGTGGGCTGACAGAGCAGGGGCCTTGCTGCTGCTGCTCTGAGGTCTCTTCTCCTGCTCCACTGGTGAAACTGCAGGTCTCCGACAGGCTGAGGCAGCGGTCACTGTCTTCATCTTTCACGCTGATGTCCAAGGAGGATTTGATGAAGTTCTTGCAGTAGTTGATAACGTTGTTCATCTGAAGGTAGCTGGCCGCTGACATCACCTCAATCACATTGTGACTGGAGAGGTCCAGCTGGCCAGAGTAGATGAAATCCAGGATGACGGTGAAGGTCTCGGGGCTGAAAACGTCAAAGGTGGCATGGACAGAGTCGGACAGCCCGTCGGGCCCCTGGGACAGCAGCATCCGGAAGTAGCCGCTGCTGGCGAACAAGACGTTGCGGTGGGCCCTGAAGAGCTGGCCCTCCACCAGCACGCTGCAGTCACAGAACAGCTCCTGGCGGCGCTGATGGTTGAGCTGCTTCAGCAGGTTGCTTTGGTGAGCCACTGTGATGTCAGCAGTGTTGAACCACCTCTGAGGCTGCCTGCAGGAGACAGTATGACAGCAAGAAAATAACAAATCTATCAAATTGAGGCACTTCCATCTTTATGATTCTGAATTACCAAGCTAAGAATATATATGTGTGAGCCTATATACAATCAAACTGTAGCCTATAATTTGAATTTTACATATTAAGGAGGGAAACATGCGCACCTGCAGCATGATTCATGGGACATCTGACCTTATAATTGTCAGTTATCTCGGTAAATGGTTGTGCTACAGACACTAAATATTAACTGCAGGTCACATAACAAACGCAGCAGTGACACCCCATTGATGTAGCTGTCAATTATCCCGTCTTTGTTTCTGCACGGGGCCAGCTCCAGCTCCGCAGACGGCCCGCCCACCAGATTTCATTCTGCTCTGTGATTGGCTGGACGCGCCTTCAATCAGAAACCTTCTTCTAATGGGCTACACCCGACTCCCAGTCAGAGAGCATCGGGTGACAAAACCCTGTAATCATCCCTGAGGGAAGCATGAAATCTCTGTTGATACAAACACAGCAGACTGACGGGAGGAGGAAATAAAACCCTGTAGCCCGACATGATATTCAAAGAGAATAAAATTGTCGCAACCTCAAGTGCAGAATAGTTCTTCTGTAGTAACCTGTTTAGCCACCCTCATCTAGACTCTGAGTTCCAGGCATTCATTTTTAATTAGGTTATGCGATGCTTGCTGACAGGCTCCACAGCGCCCGATAACCCACGGTGCAACGCCCGCCCGCAACACTCCACAGTGCTCCTCATGTCATGCGACACCAGGTCTAATATCTTACCCGAGCTATCCTCCGTTAATTCAGACACCAGTCGACCTACAAAACGACAAGAGAGTGCTGCAGTCCTGCGAGAGAAAAGCGGGCAGCGGCGCACCAGAGCAGCCCAGTCTGTCCTGGAGCGACGCCCACTTCAGGCTCCAGCCAGCACACAATAGAAAAATAGACACAAACCTCCAGCAACTGAGCATGTTGCGAGCTGATGAATACATATATTCACACAGTGGATCACACGGGGGAGAAGACGCGCTAAATACGCCCGTTTTCATCCTCAAGACCACCCCCCCCACTTCTCGCCGGAGGTCCGGAGCGCGCAGCGAGCAGCGGGGAGGATTTGCCTGCTGCCCAAACCCAACGACTCTTCCCCAGGCGTGAGGTGTCGGAAGGACCCGCTTACGCCCCACGCCGTGATACCCCTGACAAAATCCATCGATACTCACTGGTGACTTGATTCACCCGGCGCCCGATAGAGTCGACTCGCCCCCAAGTCCGCCACCATATCCATTTTTAATTTCGGTTGCCTTTTTTTTTCTTTGCTTTTTTTGTCGTCCAGGGTCCACAGTCAGGCACTTCCTGCTCAGCCCTAAAGACCGAAACCCGGTTAGAGCGACTGGAGCACTGTGCTGACGTGGGCGTTTGTTAACTGGGTGCCCGAGGGTTCAAGGAGCCATTTAAAGCCCTAGTGCCCAGTTTAAATGGAGCCTACAGTATGGACACAATATTTACACTTGTAAAATTGAGCATTTTTTCTTACAATTCTGTAGGGATTTAGCCTCTGTGATTCTCAAACTGACCATATCATACCATTTATTTAATCTGCCTTGGCATCACTGATATTCCTAAACTTATTCACTGTGTTTCTCAACAGGGACTTTACAGCAACTTCATCATATTTACAGGGGAGTGTATCTTTTACTTCACTATATTTATCTCACTAAAGCCTTTTCATTTCATCTCATAATGCAGTCATAATGTATTTAACATTGTAACAGTCATTCTGCCTTAATCACAATAATTTCACAATTATTGACAGCCCCGCTTCATAATGGAGGGGTATTTAGGCTTCAGTTTTCTCAGTAAGAAAATGTATTTATTCCTTGTTATGGCTCACAGATCAATATATGGAATGAGAAAATAGACATTGTAAATTTGAAATAACAACAGAGAAAAACAGAAAGACATTTGTTCATGTTTCTTCTACTGTAAACAGTCATTTGAAGTTAACCATTAGGTTAGATAATATAGAACAAAGAGAAAAATAAACATGACAACACATAAAGCATCGAGCTCTCTTCTACACCTCTTGATGTGTTTATGTGATGTGCAAAAATGAGGAAGTTGATGTTTCGCTTTGGCCCGGTAATTTGGAAGAGGATTTTGGAAGAGGCTGGAGTTGCATCAAGAGGCTGTGCCATTGGAAAATCCAGTGGGGTTCATGGACTGCCAGCGCCACAGATCCTCACCTATACGGGTACAAAACAGTGACATCAGGATATTATTAGAAAAAAAATCTGAATCAGAGAGAATCAGATGATGTTGAACTCCAGCGTGGCTGTCCTTACACATTCTTTCCAGGTCAAATTCGGCCTTCCAGCCCAGCTCCTTCTCGGCTAGACGAGGGTCAGCGTAGCAGGATGCTATGTCTCCTCCCCTACGTGGGGCGACTTTGTATGAGATCTATGGAGAAGACAAATTAGGCAAACGTTTAATTAACACATATGAGGGTGGTTTAGCCTAAAGAATTAGCAGGATAACATTATGTATGTGGTTAATGCTCCAAGTCACTTCAGTCACTCTCAGAAGACACAAAACAATCGCTGACCCTGAAGACAATTTCCTTTAGGGAGAAAATAGCTCTTATGTCACTCACCTCTCTCCCTGATGCCTTCTCCATGGCTTTCACCATCTGGAGCACAGAGTAGCCTGTCCCCGTTCCTAGGTTGTAAACCTACAGACACAAAGATGCACACATGCCAGCACTTCCTTAAATACCTCAATTAGCTATGCGTATGAATGCTAAATGAATCAGAAAAATTTTGTTCTAAAATGCTTTGGTTTCTTCTCTCAAATGTACCTTGCATCCACAGTTGTCCTTCAGTTTCTTCAGAGCTGCTATGTGTCCTTTTGCCAGATCTACAACGTGGATATAATCTCGCACACCTAGCAAGAACATTGATAAAGTGCCAGGATAGTTTACTTATTGCCCTCTGATTCAATCTCTGCGCTGTAGTTAAGGATTAATTAATGGCTCTTCTCCATTACCTGTCCCATCAAGTGTGTCATAGTCATTCCCAAATACACTGAGGCACTTTCTTCTCCCAATGGCAACCTGTGAGTGAGACTGTTTAATGCAACAATATACAATATATACAC